>CAJVSB020000931.1:0-110520 GCA_911865555.2 Thlaspi arvense | reverse complement strand
GCATATTACAGGGTCTTCGTCGTCCATTGTGTCTTTCTCTTCTGTTGCTGTTGCTTGTCAAACATCTTTTGGTCCAATATGCTCTGTCATGTTTCATCATTGTCTCTACTCCATTGCCATGCATGCTCTTACTCTGTCTCCTCCATGCTTAGCTAGGCATTTATATTTTTATTTTTGCTCCTAGTCTTCTCAATTTTATATTCTATTTACTTTGTTGATATGCATATGCTACCCCATGTTCTCTCTTTTTTTTGTAACTATTCTGTATGTATTGTTATGTATTTTTAATATGAATTTTTTTTGTAATCTTTATATTATTTTGTAGCTTTTGTATTATGCTAATTTTGTTAAAATATTCTTTATATAAATTTTTTTAACCTGGTACTTATTGTAGAGATCTAAGCATCATATTCGTCATCTCCTATACTATCTATTTGATGCATGGACGTAATCTTTATTGATTCCTAAACACACATTGGATGAGAAGACACGTTGGTTGAGACTTACATAGACTAATGGTTTATATGTTATGTTACTAATAATTTAATAAATTTATTAAAATATAAATATTAAAAATTCTAGTAAAAAATGGATTTGGGACTTAAAAAAATGAAATATAAAAATATAAAATACAATAAAAGTTATTAAAATATAAAATAGGAAAAATAAAATGGAAATCAAAAAATACAAATATAAGAAAAATAAATGGAAATTTTGTTGGAATTTCCACTACATTTGCTAGAATCTTGGTTGAAAACTCCATCGGAAAGTTTGGTAAAAATCATTGAAAATTCTATTAGAAATCTCCGCTGTCTCTATCAAAAATGACATCAAAAAGTTTGCTAGAGATTTGGGTGAAGTTTGCTGGAGATTCCTTAAGAAACTTTGGCACATTCTGCCAGAAATCTGCCTGTCTTTGTGGTAGTGATCGTCAAAAAGTTCGTTGAAATTTCTAGTAGTGTTCATAAAAAAAGTTCATTGGAATTATAGGCAAAGCCTGTCAGAAATTTCTTGGACTTTTGGCAGTAACTATCAAAAAATCTAATGGAAATTTTGGGGAATCCATTAGAAAGTTCTTTGAAAATTTCATGGATTCTACTGAAAATCTGTCAAAAATCTCATTGTGTTGGTCGAATTTTGGCAAACTTCACTAGAAATTTCGTTGAAAATCTTAGTGTGTCTATCTTCCAAGAAAGTTCACCAAAAATTCTGCTGGAGAATTTCAGCTTATCACCCAATGAACTTTATTTTTGATGAAAGGTTTTTTCTTTTGTTGACATATTTTTCTATTATAAAATTTATGATGAAAAATTTTGTTTCTCTGAATTCATTTATGACAGCTGTTTTTTTATGGTACTGTATTCGTTAGAAACTCCATCTGAAAAGGCCATTTTTGATGGAAATTAAGCATTTTTTGATAGAAATTGTCCACCAAAATATGTGTGAATAAAAAAATTTATAGAATTGAGAGCTACTTTTAGGAAACTCTAAAACTCCCTAAGGGTCACGAAATGGAGTCTAAAAGGAGGCTAGGGAAATGTCCAATAAGGAAGCATAAAAATAGGAAAATAAGGAAATATAAAATATAAGTCAAATTAACATAGATCTTATATGTTAAGGTTATAATTTTTCAACTTAAAAATGTTAGGGAGTAGATTTAGGCCTCCCAAGAAATCCTCACTAAGCTAACATGAACCATAAACCAAAGCTAAAGAAGAACTAAAGTGAAATCCTTAGGAGAATAGAAGAGAAGAGAGTGAAAGAAATATAAAGATCTAATAACAATATGAAAAATTTAAAACTTAAAGACTTAAATCTTTTGGCACGCATTCCATTATGCACCCATGACATCCTACTCATTTTTTACACACTCTACACTTGTAGACACATGAGATAAAGTCAAACTTTGTTCAAGCAAAGTAGATAGGGCCTTAGTGGGTTTTCTACACAGTGAGTGATATACTCTTAATCTCAGGCTTTTTAACTAAAAAAATATGTTTTATGATAAAGATGATATGTTTATACAAATTATCTATGCATTTTGTACCAAAACTTGGAAATAGAGCATCTATTTTCTACTTTTAGTATCTTTGGCCTTTATAATATTTTATAATGTTTTTGGCACTTCGGCACTCAAACTAATATGTCAAGTAGTCATATGGGGTAGGTGGTTGTTCTACACTCTCATACTATGACTTTGGACCCAACGAGATCTCAGACATCACAAACTATATTAGTCTTGCCTAGAGTGGTGACCCATAATTGTAAGCTATATAGTGCAGTGGCACTTGATATATTTTGTTAATTTTATATTTTCATGATTTTACTACCCTTAAACATTGTTGGTTATGCACAACCGATCAGAGTTATATGTGACCTAGCATAACTTATGATTCTCTGTATTTGCTTATATTTCAGAGTCTTACTCCTCCCACGATATTTGGTGAACTAAAGAAATAATAGTTGACATTGACAAATCCATTAGTCCCTATATATTTTTTTACTACAATTTTATTGATGTTATTTTACATAGATGAGTTGAAATAAATTTACTACGGTATTTTTGCCTTGGATTTTTCATGAGTAAATGATTTTTCTAGATATAGTTTATGTATATTACTGCTATAACCTACTCTGTTTTCACTAAGTTTTAGATTGTATGCCATTTACTAGGAACCTAAGTTCTCATACTTTTTATTTTTGTAGATTTTAGCTAGATTATTCTGAGCACCATCATTTTCCTGCACCAGTATCAGAGTTTTACTACATGGTAGTTGAAGGTTGGGCCAACAAAATTCTTTTGTGCTTGTCATTTGTAGTAAATTATGTAAACCTATATTGAACATTTCATTAGCATGAGAGGTTATGTGTTGGGATTGTGGTATAGTTGTAATTGCCATAATCTAGTTGCAATGTATATTTAATTTGCTAGTATACCATTGTGTGAGCATGAATATATGTGTCAGTTATGCATAAGTTGATATGTGCCATTATTGTGTGAGAGTAGTTATGTACAGCAAATGTATTACTATCATAAGTACCACAAGATCCATCCATCGGTTTTTAGACAGGGGCCATGGGGCCATAACAGCTGTCGTGCTGCCGAATTTTAGACTAGTTAGTGGCGATTGTTGTCCCGTTGTCATGCCTCACTTAGGCATGGTTGGGGTGTGACATCTGGTGATGTCCCCCACTTTTTTCTTTTCTAGACATGATCATACTTCCTCTTCAGTACATCAATTTGAAGCCTGTAGATGCAATTGTCAAATCCAATTGATTTTTCAGCTTTATAGTTCTACATTTTGCTCCCTAAAAGCCAACCAATTAAGATGAAGGATTAAGTATAAAATGGACCTTGCACATGTGGTTACAACTATTAATGGATTGAAGTTTAATTCAAAATAAATTGAATTTGATTAAAATTTTAAAATTTGAATTTGAGTAAAATATTTGATACATTATATTCGGTTACAAATATTTATAATTCAAAATAAGTAGATCAAATATGAAATTTTGTAATTCGATTAGTTAAAATTTTGATTCAAAATTTAATTATATATGTATTAGATGAATATGTTATTATTGCGCGCTTACATGCCCAATTGGCAAGTGCACTAGTCGCCCAAGTAATAAAGTGTGTGTAAGTAGAGTGTCGATCCCATGAGGACTAATTTTGATTAATTTGCAATTTTTGACCTAACTTAGGCATTAATTGAGAGAAAAGTGAGTTTTGAGGAAACTTAATAAAAAAATGAAAAGTAAAATTCCTAACTAGTGAGGAAAATTAAGAGATTATGCAAGAGAGAGATCTAGGTGAAAACATGTTGAGAGACACTGTTGGAGAAGATGATTTCGCTAGTACCAACTTAATTTTACTTGATATTATGAATTAAAATGAAACCTAAGGTTGCTAAAATATATGAGACAGTAGGATTTCTAAATCTACTAGCCTTCCTACTGGATCGGCTAATCTATCGTGAAAGTGAATAACTTCGTCGGTCTAATTTACTCAATTCCAAAATACATTAAGATCGGTGAAACCTTTTCAATTAAGCATCCTACCAAACTACTTAAACAGGCCACACAAAGAGAAATTAAACATTCTACTGAACTACTCAATCTTAACTGTGTCAAACAATGCAGTGACTTCATTTTCAAATTTCAACTTAGCTTAAAATCGATTAATGCCCCCTAGCCACTCCCATTGAACAATAACAAGGCCATAATAATCAATTATAAGCTAAACAGTATTAAGGTTAGCATTATTTGATCTCATTCATTTAGTTTTTTTTTGCAATATTTTATAAAATCAGTTTGCAATAAATCTAAAATTTTATTTAGTCCCTCTTACCAGACCAAACTAAACAAAAAATCTAATTTTATGCAAACGACATTAAGCTTAAATCTGAAAAAATTTGCAGAAACCCTATAATCAATAATTTCAATGCATATTATCAAGCAAAATTAGATAATATAGCTACATCATTTCCCCAACGAAGAGTTTTACCCTATCATGTTGCACAAAGCATTAACAATACATTCAGCATTCATCATGGGTTCATGCATTTAGAATGAAATACAACTAGAGAAGTGTGCTGAAAATGTTAATAGAAAACAGAGAGATAAAAGCTATCTGAAAAGAAAATCTGTAGGTTCTTCTTCTAGTTCTCTTCTCCCTCTTTTCAGCTCCTCCCTCCTGTATTTCGTGCCCTTTCTCTGCTGTATTTTGTGTCTCCTTTTACTGGTTGTAGAGCCTCCCTCCTGATGCTCTCTTTGCTATAAAAACAGCTCCACACAACCTCTTCCTTTTGCTATGGAACCAGCTAAAAGAAAACCTCTTTTAGCCGTCTCTCCTCTTCCTTGCGTAATCTTCCTCTCCAAAAATAAAAGATATTTTTGAATCCTAAGTTGCTACTGGGTCATGGATCTGGATTAGTTTTAACAAATCGAGTCTTGGGTTTTCACATGGATTTGGATCTGCAAACTCTGATGTTTTGTGCTGCAACTGAAATTGCAAGTCTGCTTGATTCTTTCAAAATTCGAACATCTTCTGGGTTGAATTGGACTGAGGCCCAAACATAAAAGTTGTATCATTCTTCCTTACATTTCAAAAGCCTATTGAATCATCCAAATTGGAATTTTCTAGCTCAAGTTATGAATTTTTTTCTCCAACACGCTGTTGCCCAAAATCTGCAGAATTGTTCTAGCTGCTGCAACTGTTTGCCAATTTTGAGCCCCTTCTGTGCTGAATTAGATTTGGACAAAACACAAAAGTTGTAGAGCTTTCCAAAACAACTTAAATGAGCTCTATCTGAATTTCCTAGCCCATGTTATGATTCTTTTTCCTAAACAGCAGCAAGCAGTTAACTTGCTGTTATTGCTACAGTCTGCTAAATTTTCATCAATTTCGAGAAATCTATATTTTGAATTTGATCAAGGCTTGAACATGAAAATTGTAGAACTAGTTCTCAGCTTCTTAAAACATCTTAAATCATCCCAATCCGAATTTTGTAGCTCAAAATATGAATTTTCCTCTCCAAGTTGCATCTGCTAAAATCTACTGTTGCATATGCAAGCTTTTAGCTTCTATTTTTTCAATTTCAAGGGTCTTATGTGTAGAACTGAATTGAGATCAAAACATAAAAGTTGTAGCTTTCTGTCTTAGATTTCCAATGCCTCAAGAATTACCTCAATCTGAATTTTGTAATCTGAGTTATGACATTTTCTCCAAAATAGTAGCAAGCAATAAAACTACGGCTGCTGTTATTGTCACATTTTAGCTTATTTTCGAGGTCTTCTGGGCTGAAATAGACTGAGACCAAAACATAAGAGTTGTAGATCATTTTCTTGGCTTTTCAAAACTTCTTGAATTGCCCAAATCTGATTCTCCTAACTCTAGTTTATGAACATTTTTCTTCGAGCTACTGCTATTACAACTCTACTTGCACCTCTAAAATAACATTTTCTTGAAATTAAGCTTCAATTAAGCTTGGCTTGATCCAAAACTCTTTTTATCAAATTTGTTGAACTACAACAAACTCTATAAAAGCTTCAAGCTTGGTCTCCAAATCTCATTCTTTGATTTGACCCTTCAATGACCTAGTTTTCACTTGAAAAGTTGAAAACTTGACTTCACTTCATATCAAGCAACAAATTCCTTCGAATTTATTCAAAATCACCTTAAACAATTTTGTTAAGTTAGATTGGAATAGATTAAAGTCTTGAAACTAGGTTTTATACTCCACATTACATTTTGACTTATCGAAGCTCCAAATTGACCTGCATGAGAAGATTTAAAATTCAATATATGAATGCTCAATATTTATTAAAATCCATTCATGTTACTTCACTTAATGGGGAAATGAAGAATTTAACAAATTTATTCGAATATAAACCCATTTTAGCCTCAAATTAGTAGAAAATACTTAACAAATACAATAAAATTAAGTAGATATAATATAAATTGGATTTATCAGTTACCTCCACACTTGAGCTTTTGCTTGTCCTCAAGCAAAGAAAGACAGCATTGAACTCTATAAGCACATTTTTCGATCAAATTATCCAAGATATGATGACACTCACACAAAAATACATTTCACTGAAAAACTCAAATGTGAGCCCATAGCCTAATTCAAGACATAAGAAAGTATCTCTGAATGATTTATACAAATAAAATGACACAATGAATACTAAAACAATGTAAGCTCAAGATGTTTGCTTAACGGCTCCTATGCACAAATCATAAATAAATGCATTTTCCAAGATCTGTAGGACTTTACAAGATTGTAAAGAGGCTCATGGGTAATTGGCTATTAACAACGAAAGGATATATACATTATGCACAAATAAGTAGAGACTTGCATGTATAAAAAGAAGTAAGAATGGTTTACAACAAGTAATTTCGTATCAATAGAAGACATTAACAACATGATTCTTCACTTAGGCAAGTAGGAGTATCCAATTTTTTTTTTTAGAATTTTTTTCATATTTTCTGCTTTTTTCTTTTTTTTTTCTTTTTTTTCTTTTTTTTGGGATACATGACTCTAAATGTTTTGTCCCAAAGGTGACCTGTATAACGAATTTTTGACCAATGGCTTCTGGTCCAGTTGGCTCAAGGCATTGGGTGATGAAGCACCTCTCGAATCTACTAGCTTAAGTCAATCAAAATGGCACAAACAAATCACAAGTACATATTCAGATTAAGGTACATCAAGTATAGTTACTCATGACCTGAACATTGCTACTCAGAGCCTTAAAACCTATTGTCTTTACAAACATTTCAGCATCCAATATGATTATATTAAGCACAAAACCTTTAATTCAAAATCTCATAGAGGATTACCATTCTCACAACTAACTATGCAACAAGATCTCTAGTAAAAGGACCAAAATGATATAAATAATGAAAACACGATATGATATGCACCAATAGCTTAAAGGACTAAATGGATAGTTAATGAAGCAAATGAAACAATATAGACTATCATGCAAGTGTGGTGGCCTACCCCGCCGAAGACTCAAGACCGTGGCCTTGGCAAGCGGCGCATGCCCAACAACCAACAAGACTCAATGGCTAATCTTTTTCCTCGGAATGGCCTGTCGAGCCTCTACTGGCAGCCTTCCCCAAACAAAACGGTTCCCTCGCTCTCTCTCCGGGTCTCTCTGTTTGGCAGCGGAAACATCAACACCGAATGCCAAACAGATTGCAAGCTAAGAACAAAAACAGAGAACCGAAAACAGAGAAGAGCAATGGAGGAAAACCGGGGCTTCCGGATTTTTCATTCCATAATCCGTAATCTCAACTCTGTAATCTGCGGATTACAAAACCCAAAATTATACAGAGAAGGGGCTGCTTCTCTCTGCACAATTCCTGCCCCAAGCCAAAAGCCAAATCCAATGGATCACAGAATTAATGTAATTTAGGGAGTCTTCTCAGCCGTTGATTACAAATGAAGAAACAAATAAAATAATACAATCAAGGGGATTCGGCCAATGAGGTTAAATCTGAAGCATTTAATGCTTAAGGGTTTTAAAAGAGTCATTGAACTCCTTCCAATTTGAATAGATTCGTTGGAGTTTAAAAACCCCACCAATCAAATGGCTTTTTCCACAAGTGGGCCAATCACATTTGATTTCTCCAAATCCGGCCAATGACAATTGAGGTTGAAAAGTCAAACACCCCTTTGTTCAATTGCTTCCCGCCTTTCAAGTGTCTTTGGAGCATTAAATCTTCGGAGCATTAAATGCCATCACCTCCCACATCCATGGCATCTCATCCGAATTCCCTGCAGCTTCGGCCAACTCAGACGGGACTTCTGGTTCTGTCCGATTTGTTTTGGGTGGAATCCGTTGGCCACTTCCTTTGGCCGAGACAGAATGGAATTTGCTTCCCTGCAAATTCCAGGCACAGCAATGTCTTCCTTCAGCTTTCTCGCACAAACACCCGGCTTAATCCTTCCCGCACAGACCGGGTTACAGAAGTCCGTTGTGTCCGTAACGTTGGTTCGTCCTGTACGCGAACTGCTTTACGACGGAGTTGGGTCACGCCTCGCTCGGGTAGATGGGGCGTCGAGATCTGAAGATCGCCCCGTAACAACCTCCCCTAGCTATACCGTCGACGCCTTCGTCGACGTCGAAGAATTCCGCTTCTCCGGTTCCAACTCGTCTTCCCCGTTTTCCACCTCAAGCCTCCCGCATGCCTTGGCTGCTGTCCTTCGCAACCACGGGCTCCCCGTTCAACACACTAGCTCACAGGCTGGTTCCCGCCTGATGCTTTCCCGGACAGCTTCACTGTCCAACTCATGGTTTCCCCCATGGACGGCGTGATTCCCAGCTGGCTAACTCCCGCAGCACTGGCCAACTCGTTGGTTGTAACTCCAGCAAGCTCTCCCGCCCGAAGTCCTCCTCCTTGAAGACTTTGCTCACAACCTGCCCAGTTCCGTTTCGAGTTTACAGTCTTCGTGACTGTAGCTGACTGTTCTCCCCCGCAGCTCTTCATCTCGGGTAAATCATTCTAGTCTTGGCCTTCCAGCCTGCCCGAAAGTTTGCAGGTTGCAGGGAGTCCGACGTCCTCTGCTAGGCTCCCCTAACCCGATCAAACTCAGCAGCCTCCTTGTCAAATGGCTCCACAAATCAGTCACCAACCTGTTGGAAACTGTTAATGACCTAGGACTCTTGGGTTCTGCCGCATGATGACCATCCGGGTCATGGGTCGTTCGCACAGCTACCTCCACCTGGTCCAGCTTCATTGCTTCACTGTCAAGCGACTTCACTGACCCAGACAACTCCTTCGCAGAACAGAGCATCATCGTGCTCTTGGATGTGGCCTGCGGCTTCCTCCTTCTGGCCATTTTCTGCGCTTCGTTTACAGACCCAACAACGCCTCTGTCCGGCCAGTTAACTGAGCAACCCACGGCTTTCAGTGGGTCGGGCGAAGGGCACGTGCCAAGCTGCTCCACCCTTCCCCCGTCTGCCCCTGTTTTCTGCACACCGTCCCCTGCCTTACTGGACAGCAAGCAACAATCCTTCGTGACAGCTTGGGTCTTGCCTGAACAGCCTCCAATGGCTTCCCAATTCCTGGAAACAGCCCCCTTCCTTCTCACACAGACCCCCGCTCTTCCGGAAGTCTTACCGGTGCCGTTGTTTGTCAAGAATTGCAGGAAAGGCAGCCGTCCGTTTGGTGGCTTTCCTTCGCATTCCAGTTGGATGAAGGCCCTCCTGGCCTTCTGTTTCATCTACTGGCAGAACTTGACTCCCCCAGCTGATCCCCTGAGTGATTCGGCAACCCTAGTAAACATTTGCACCTTGTTACCGTTGATAACCAAGCTGACCCATTCAGCTTTTCTCAAAACAGAGCAGAGCTTCGGGCTTCCGGACACACCTTGCAGCTAAACGGTTTCAGCTGCCACTGCAGCTTTGAACTGCTTCTCTGCAAGTGACCCAACACGCCCAGGCTGATCGTAAACAAACTCAGCGGCAAGCAATTTGGCCAACACTCTGTTCGTCTCTGTTCTTCCGTCGGGCAACCTGGTTTGGCTATGCGGTTGATAGCAAAGCCCAGCAACCATTTCTGCTTCACCAGATGGTGTCCTCCCTGCTTCCTCCATCCACAAGGCAGCAAGGAGCATTCGTTGCTGTCTCCGAACTTCACAAACTAGCTGGAGTTCGAAAACCAGCTCCTAGGTTCTTCCGCCGAAGCGGCTGACAAAGCCCACACATGGGCTTTGGGTGTTGCGGTTCCAGAGAGAACCCAGCTCCCTCTAGTTTGAGGCTTCACCCGAACAGCTAAGTCCCAGACCCAGCTTCCTTTGGACCATTGTGAGCAATCCTCGGTCGCAGCTCGCCGTCTCCACGCACGGAACGGGCCTTGATCATTCGGCCCCCTGAACTAGACTTCCACGGATTCACTCTCCATCCCGTTACTCAACGGGTTCCCACGGGTTGGTTTCTGATCCTCCTTTCCTTCGAATGTCAAGCCTCTTGGAAGCTCAGGTGATATAACACCCAGAAAGCCCTTCACAACCCGAACACCATCAGAGAGAAATTCAAAAGAACTACCGTTACTGGTTGGCCCGGCCAACCTCCTTCTTGCTTGCAGAATAGAGCACCTACGACCCACAGTCAGCTTGTAGCTCACGGCTTTCACTGGTTAGAGGGTCCCTCTCCTTCCATTCTTCAAGCGGCTCAGCTCCTCTGAGCTGATCAGAAATTACCACAGCAGCAGGGAGTTTTGCCCGTGCTGTGTTGGCCACCGTTCTTCGTGCAGCTTGCTCTGTCGCGTTGGACAGCGAACAGTAGAGCTCACTATCAAGCTCTTCGTCACCTGAAACAAGCCCAGTGGCTTCCTCAGCCAAGCCCTGCCTTGTTTTCTTCTTTTGAAGCCCCTAACTCCCAGACTTGAGGGCCACCCATTTGCTGCGCCCGGGGGCTGTCTCCTCCCCAAGGCCAGCTGACCCGTCTTCCTTCCACGGATACTTCTGGCCGGCATCACCTTTGCTCAAGCCAAGCACGCACGGCTGGCCTTTCCTCCCTGGTTCTGCACAGTCAAGGGGTCCATCCTTTCGGACAGCCACCACAGAAGTTCCCTGAACTTCCCGTTGCTTGCCGACGTCGCCTCTGCTCGAGCGAAGCACCAACTGCTTGCCCTCCGTCCCTGGTTCAGCTCGGCTCACCAACATTCCAGCGTTCTGCCCCTCGGTTGTTGCCTTCGGCTGAACTTGATCCAACCGGGTCTCAATCTGGTTAAGGGCCCTTCCACCCTTCTGGCCGTAGAGGGAACTCTTGCAGTTCCCATACTTAGCCTTAAACTTCGGCAGCTCGGGACACTCACGAACAGCGTGTGTCCTAGCACCACAGAGATAGCACTCGAGATTCCTCTGTACCTGTTCAGACCAGCAGTCTTAGACTGCCTTCCCCTTGCTGTCCCGCCTTCCTTCAAGACAGTCTCGGCCCCAAGGCCTCCGGGGCGTGCCAAAGAGTTCAATGTGGCTCCTGCAGCGCACTAGACCCAGCTAGTCGCCCTACCCATCTCACTCCGCTGAGACTGGGCCACGGGCAGCTCACTTCTTGCCACTCCATGGACCGCCTTTGCCACCTGGACACCCTTTTCCTTAGGACAAGCAACGCCCAACATGGTGTCCTTACAGCCAACGATCAAGCTCAATAGACAAAACTGAAGCAACCAGAAAAACCGAGCAACAGAGTTCGGGACTTTAGCTTACCCGAACGCCAAGCACCATTTCAAAAAACCAGAACTGATGCTTGCTCAAAGCCATGCTCTGATACCAACTGTGGCGGCCCGCCCCGTCGAAGACTCAAGACCGTGGCCTTGGCAAGCAGCGCACGCCTGTCGAGCCTCTGCTGGCTTCAGCCTTCCCCAAACACACGGTTCCCTCAATCTCTCTCCGGGTCTTTCTGTTTGGCAGCAGAAACATCAACACAGAATGCCAAACAGATTGCAAGCTAAGAACAGAAAATAGAGAACCGAAAATAGAGAAGAGTAATGGAGGAAATCGGGGCTTCCGGATTTTTCATTCCATAATCCGTAATCTCAACTCTGTAATATGCGGATTACAAAACCCAAAATTATACAGAGAAGGGGCGGCTTCTCTGCACAATTCTCGCCCAAAGCCAAAGAGCCAAATCCAATGGCTCATAGAATTAATGTAATTCAGGGAGTCTTCTCAGCCGTTGATTACAAATGAAGAAACAAATAAAATAATACAATCAAGGGGGATTCGGCCAATGAGGTTAAATCTTGAGGAGGGAAGCATTTAATGCTTAAAAGGTTAAAAGGGTTATTGAACCGAATAGATCCATTGGAGTTTAAAAACCTCACCAATCAAATGGGTTCCTCCACAAGCCGGCCAATCACATTTGGTTTCTCCAAATCCGGCCAACGACAATTGAGGTTGAAAAGTCAAACACCTCTTTGTTCAATTGCTTCCCGCCTCTCAAGTGTCTTCGGAGCATTAAATGCCATCACATCCTACTTGCATGGCATCTCATCCGAATTCTTTTCCCTATACACAACCCCTGCAGTTTCGGCCAACTCGGACGGGACTTCTGGTTCCGTCCGGTTTGTTTCGGGTGGAATCCGTTGGCCACTTCCTTTGGCCAGGACGAAATGGGATTTGCTTCCTGCAAATTTCAGGCACAGCAAAGTCTTCCTTTGGCTTTCCGCACAAACACCCAGCTTAATCCTTCCCGCACATATCGGGTTACGGAAGTTCATTGTGTCCGTAATG
Source organism: Thlaspi arvense (assembly GCA_911865555.2). Lineage (NCBI taxonomy): Eukaryota > Viridiplantae > Streptophyta > Magnoliopsida > Brassicales > Brassicaceae > Thlaspi > Thlaspi arvense. Next base: position 97,774 of record CAJVSB020000931.1, on the reverse strand, counting down.
TTGGTTCGCCCTATATGCGAACCGCTTTACGACGGAGTTGGGTCGTGCCTCACCTGGGCGGACAAGGCATCGGGATCCGAAGATCTCCCTGTAATGTAAGGCCCAAATGGTACTCAATAGGCATTGTAAATAAATGAAAATAATTAAACTCAATTAAGTCAAGAATATGCATATTTCATCCTTAAAGTTATGCATATATCATCTAATCTGTTCAAGAAATCAATTAAGTAAATTCTCAAGTTCAAGTAACTAAACTTCACCTTGGCATCACAAATGCGTCAATGACTTCTAAAATGCTAAATCAATGCTCAATTGGGCTATTTTACTCACAATAAGTTCAGAGTCTCAAAATTTTTAGATTAAGCCACATCTCCAGAGTTCTTCAAGAAAATTTTCAAGTTTCTCAAAATTCACCAATTTTCTCAAGGTTTGATCAAAATTTTCAGATTTTTAGACTATTCAAATTTTAGACAGATCCTTGCCCCCACACTTGAGCTAAATATTACAATTTAAGCATATTAAAGGGTAAGAAGGCCTCCCTTGATGATATCCATGGCTAAATCTTGAGGGATGCAAGACTTTTAACACCCTTTCCATTCTAAACCAGAAAAATCAATAGACTTGCAAAGCAAATATCCTAAATTCAGCTTGATATGATGTAAAAGTAGCATAGAATGCCTTACAACAATTATCAAAAATGAGGTGATTCACAAAAAGATAACTATATGTTGCTACTAAAAACAAAAGAATGCTGAAAACAAATATATGAAATAAAAACAAAAAGGATGTTAAGTTATAGTTATTAGCTTGACTCCTTACCACTCATGGATCATGGAGTTCAATGTAGGAGGCCTTGCTCTCCAAATTGCCTCCAAAGTAGTGCTTCAACCTCTATCAATTGACTTTGATCACATTTGTACTATTAGATAGACATATCTCTACCGCATCGTGTGGGTATACTTTGACCATCTTGTATGGTCCTATCCATCTTGACTTCAATTTCCCCAGAAATAGGTGAAGTTTGCTGTCAGAAAGAAGAACTTGCTGCCTCGGAGTGAATTTTCTATCTTTGATATGCTTGTCATGCCACTTCTTGGCCCTCTCCTTATATAGTTTTGAGTTTTCATAAGCATTGAGCCTCCATCCTCAAGTTTATCAAGTTGTAGCAATATTTTCTCACCTGTAGCTTGCAAGTCAAAATTCAAGAATTTAGTAGCCCAATATGCTTTATGTTCAAGTTCCACATGAATGTGACATGCTTTACCAAAGACTAGTCTATATGGAGACATGCCTATTGGAGTCTTAAAAACAGTTCTATAAGCCCACAAAGCATCATCAAGTTTAAGTGCCCAATCTTTTCTAGAAGAGTTCATAGTTTTCTCTAAAATCTTTTTCCCTATTGGACACTTCCACTTGACCATTAGTTTGTGCATGATAAGGTGTGCACGTCTTATGCTTGACTCCATACTTCTCTGAGAGGTTAGCTATCAAGTTGTTACAAAAATGGGTTCCATTATCACTAATGATTGTCCTAAGAGTGCCAAACCTAGAGAATATGTTCTTCCTTAGGAATTTCACTACAACCCTAGTATCATTAGTTGGTGTCGCAATTGCTTTTACCCATCTTGAAACGTAGTCCACAGCTATAAGAATGTATTCATTATTCAAGGATTTTGGAAAAAGGCCTATGAAGTCTATATCCCACACATCAAATATTTCACACACAAGAATGTTAGTAAGGGGCATTTCATGCTTTCTAGAAATATTACCTATCATTTGGCATTGGTCACAAGAAATACAATGGGTATGGGCATCCTTGAACAAGGTCGGCCAATAAAAATCTGATTGTAGCACTTTGGCTACTGTCCTTGTCAGTTCAAAATGGCCTCCAACCTCTCTCTATCATGGCAATGGCTCAAGATGCTTTACATCTCTTTCTCAGGTACACATCTTTTTATCACTTGATTTGCACAAATCTTGTACAAATAAGGGTAATCCCATAGGTAACGCTTCACTTCCAAAAAGAACTTATTCCTTTGTTGTGTTGTCATGTCTTTTGGAATCCACTTGTCTACATGATAATTAGCATAGTTAGCAAACCAAGGCAATTTATCAAATACAACATAAAAAGAAGAAATAGCAAAGATTTTCTCATCCGAGAACTCTTCATTAATCTTTTTTTTTCTTTAATTTCAGTTGCTAGCCTAGACAAGTGGTCTGCCACAACGTTTTCAGCACCTTTTTTGTCTCTTATCTCCACATCAAACTCTTGCAAAAGTAGCATCCACCTTAAGAGTCTTGGCTTGGCATCCTTCTTGGCTAGCAAGTACTTAAGAGCTACATGGTCAGTATAAATAATGACTTTAGAACAAATGAGACAGGATCTAAATTTGTCAATAGAAAAGATAACCAAAAGAAACTCATTCTCTGTTGTGGTATAGTTGAGTTGGGTTACCATGAGCGTTCTACTTGCATAATAGATCACATGAAAACTCTTCCCATGCCTTTGTCCAAGAACAACTCCAACCGCACCATCACTTGCATCGCACATAAGCTCAAATGGAAGGCTCCAATCAAGTGTGCCTACAACAAGAGAAGTGATTAATTTTTCTTTCAACAAATTAAATGTATGTAAGCAACTATCAGAAAACCTAAATTTGACATCTTTTGCTAAAAGAGCTATGAGTGGCTTTGTGATTTTGGAAAAGTCCTTGATGAATCTTCTATAAAAACTCACATGTCCAAGGAAACTCCTCACTCCCTTCTTCGATGTTAGAGGAGGCAAGTGGGCAATTACATCCACCTTGGCTTTATCTACCTCAATGCCAAGTGCTGAAATTTCGTGTGCTAAGACAATCCCTTCACTTACTATGAAGTGGCATTTCTCCCAATTCAATACCAGGTTGGTCTCCTCACAACACTGCAAAAACCAATAAAAGATGATTAAGACAATTCTCAAAGGAATCACCAAATAAAGTCAAATCATCCTTAAAAGCTTCAAAAAACTTCTCATTCATGTCCGAGAAAATGGACATCATGCAACGTTGGAATGTGGCTGGTGAGTTGCACAATCCAAATGGCATCCTTCTATAAGCAAAGGTGTCATATGGAAAAGTAAATGTAGTCTTCTCTTGGTCTTCTGGGGCTATAACTATTTGATTGTAGCCTGAATAGCCATCAAGAAAGCAATAGAAGCTATGCCCTACAACACGCTCAAGCATTTGGTCAATGAAAGGAAGTGGAAAATGATCTTTTCTAGTTACATTATTCAACTTCCTATAATCTATGCATACCCTCCAACCTGTTACAGTTCTTGTAGGGATTAGTTCATTTTTATCATTTTTCACAATGGCTTTTCCCATTTCTTAGGCACTACTTGTATAAGAGATGTCCAAGAACTACCAGAAATGGGGTAAATAATACCTGCATTAAGCAATTTGATAATTTCTTTCTTCACTACCTCTTGCAATATAGGATTTAGCCTCCTTTGATGTTGAATTACAGGTTTGGCATTGTCCTCCAAAAGTATTTTATGCATGCACATTGATAGAGCAATTCTCTTATTGTCGGCTATTATCCACCCAATGGCTTTTCTATGCTTCCTTAACACATTAAGCAGCTTCTCCTCCATCTCACTTGTCAAAGAAGAAGGGCAAATAATAGGATAAGCATTAGGTTCAAGAAATACATATTTAAGTTGAGAAGACAATTCTTTAAGTTCAAATTTGGGAAAAATTTCAACTTTCTCCTCTGTAAAATTTTCAACTTCCTTTTCACACTCTTCATTTTCTTCATCCATGCCCTCTTCCAATAATTCCTCACCATCTTCTTTACAATAATCTATCATCAACTCATAAACAATATCTCTAGGAAAATCATGGCAAATATCTACAACTGAACAAGAGAGAAAATCTAAAGGGTATTTCATGTAATTTCCTATGTTAAATACTAATTCCTCATTATTCACCCTAAAGACTATTCTTCCTTGTTGAACATTTACCAAAGATCTACCAGTTGCCAAAAATGGTCTCGCTAAGATAATGGTGATATCCTCATCTCCTAGCATGTCTAGAACAATGAAATCGACAGGGAGAGTAAATTTATCAACCTTTACTAAGAGATCCTCTACTATGACCCTAGGTCTTTTAAATGAGTTATCAGCAAATTGAAGCATTACTTTAGTCTCCTTAATCTCACCCACACCCAACTTAGCAAAAATAGAGTAAGACATCAAATTAATGCTTGCACCTAGGTCATACAAAACTCTAGTACAATAAAAAGATCCTATAGTGCAAGGTATAGTGAAACTCCATGGATCTTTAAGCTTTGGTGGAATTTTGCTTTGCAAGATCGCACTGCATTATTGGCTAAGTCTCACAATCCCTGTCTCCTCTATCTTCCTTTTGTTGGAGAGAATGTCCTTCAAAAACTTGGCATAAATGAGCATTTGGGATATCACTTCTAAAAAAGGCATATTGACACTTATTTGCTTCAAGATATCCAAGAATTTTGAGAATTGCTTGTCAAGTTGCTCTTGCTTGTACTTTTGGGAGATATGGAAGGTTCAAGTATTTCTTAGGAATTTCAGCCTCAATTTCCTTCCCTTTGGATCCTCTCCTTCCTTTTCTTCGAGAGTTGTTGCTTGAAGAAGGTTGCAAAAAATTTTCAAATCTATAGCTTGTGGTGCTTTTTCAATTTCTTCCTTCTCTCTATTATGTTTTTTCAGTCATGCCCATGGTGTTCTTTCCCATCTCAACTTTAGCTTGCTTTTCATCCTCCTGTTGTTTTTGGAATGGATGCTGCTGAAATTTTCCAAAATCTGCAGCAATTGCATAATTTTTAGCATTCACACTCTCTTCAATTGGCCTCTCCTTGATGACCTTTGGGCCTTCTAGCTTCTTGCCACTTCTAAGAGTGACAACACCTGCCTGATTCACCTCCATACCTACCCAAAATTCTGAAATATCCTCAGTTTCTACATTCTAATTCTCTATTACATCAGCTTCTTCTCTCTAAATTTTGCTCCAAATTTGTGAGTGTTAGGCTCAATTGTAGATTTTTAACTGGTAGGTGATTCTAATTACTGAATTTCATGACTTTCAACTTCTGAGAATTGATGAAAATGCTGACTTTTCTGAAAATTTTCTTCCTGGACAAGTTGTTAAACAGATTGCATTTCTTGCAGATTAGGAATCTGAATTTGGCTAAAAGTCCCAAAATTTGTAGATTTAGAAGTTTCACTGATTTCCACCTCTTTGCTTACTAAAATATTAGACTTCATTCCCTTGTTTGAAATCTGAATCTACTCCTCCAACTGCCTTCCATTTCTCAAGGTAATTGTGTTAACTTGCTCCCTTGGATTTTTCTCGGTGTTACTAGGCAAAAAACCTTGAGCTCTATTCACCATAATGTTTGCAAGCTGTCCAATTTGAGCTTCCAAATTCCTTATGCTTGCTTCTTAGTTGTTGAATTTCTGCTCGGCACTAGAAATGAATTTAGACATCATGTCCTCCAAGCTAGGCTTTGGTGGTAATTGTTCTCTTTGTGCTTACTTTGGCCGAATACCTGGTGGTTGTTGGAGACCACTAGGTTGTGGCACCCTTACTCCTTGATTCTAAGAGAAATTTAAGTGATTTCTCCACCCGGGATTGTAAGTGTTGCTGAAAGGATTACTTCTATTGGACTCTTAAGGGTTGCTCCTGTTAAAGGCATTGGATACAAAGTTCACATTCTCTTGAGATGATATGCTCCCACTACTACTGGCTTGGCACTTATGATTAGGGTGGCCTCCTCCACAAAAGTCACAAGGTTGTGTCATTTGCACATTCATCGCAGCTTGGGTAAATTGGACTGTGAGGTTGTCTATTTTCCTATTCAAAACTTCCAATTGTGCTGCAAGTGAAGTGACTTGATCCACATTGTAGATTCCTGCTCCTTTCTTTGTTGGCGTCCTATCATTAGGCCATTGGAATGAATTTTCAACCATCTCTTCAAATATGTTATAGGCTTCTTCAGGGGATTTATTCATAACTGAACCTCTAGTCGATGTATCTATCATGTCTCTTGTAGAATGGTTTACCCCGTTATAGAAAGTTTGGATTTGAAGCCAAATTGGTAACTCATGGTTTGGCACTTTCCTAAGCATTTCCTTGTATCTCTCCCAAGCCTCATATAATGATTCCATGTCACCTTGTTGAAATGCCAAAATCTCATTCCTTAGCTTAGAAGTCTTAGAAGGAGGGAAATACTTAGCTAAGAACTTCTAGACCATAGATTGCCAAGTTGTAATGGAGTCTGGTGGTAAAGATGTGAGCCAACCCTTAGCCATGTCTCGAAGAGAGGATAGGAACAATTTAAGTCTTACAGCATCTTCAGACGCTCCATTGTATCGGAATGTGTCACATATCTCAAGAAAAGTTCTCAAATGCACATTCGGATCTTCATGAGGTAATCCACCAAATTGGTTAGGTTGAATCATAGTGATTACAGCTGGCATTATTTTGAAACTGTTTGCATTCACTCCTGGTCTCTTGATGCTAGACTCAGCTCCAGTGAAAGTGGGAGCTGCATACTCTCTTAAGGTCATGGACACCTCTGGTTGAATCTCCTGATTTTCCATGTCTAGTTGATTTTGTTCTTGTTGTTGGTTAGCTCTTTGCATCCACTTCCTTCTTAATTCCCTAAAGGTTCTTTCAATTTCTAGATCAAACTCTTCTAACTTTTTCCTGTCACTTTTGGTCATGCAATTGGACAATTCCCTGATAATTTATACTTCAACACCCAGTAAGTTTCTAATTCTAAAGCTTGCAAATACTCACTTAACTTGCTAAAATCTATAACTTTTTTCTTCCAACACTTCAACCAAGAATCAGAAATTGATTTTTTTTTGTGGAATTTCTGCAAACACCTAAGCTACAATAATAACCAGAAACAGTAAACAAGGCAAAATGGTAAGTTGATTTTAGAAAATTAAAATAACAACTAAGAAACAAAAGGCAAATAGATTATAAAAGCTAATTAATTAGAAAAATTGAAAATCTAATAACCTATAAAACTAAAAACTAAGAAACATAAAGTAAAAGCAAGAGCACTAATTACAACACTTGTATTAACTGAAATTTTGCATTCAAATCAATCAGAGCAACTTTGTGTCCCTTACAATTGCAAATTTTCAGCAGCAAATATTAACAATAAAGCTCTCAACTTAACAAGCCAAGTTGAATTTTGCTGAAATTTGTTTTTTCAATCCCTGACAACGGTACCAAAAGCTTGTTGCATGCCTAGCATGCCTAATTAGCAAGTGCACCAGTTGCTCAAGTAATAAAGTGTGTGTGAGTAGAGTACCGATCCCACGAGGACTGATTTTGATTAATTTATAATTTTTGACCTAACTTAGGCGTTAATTTAGAGAAAAGTGAGTTTTGAGGAAACTTAATAAAAAAATAGAAAGTAAAATTTATAACTAGTGAGGGAAATTAAGATATTATGCAAGAGAGAAATCTAGGTGAAACTATGCGACAAACACCGTTGGGGAAGATGATTTCGCTAGTACTACCTTAATTTTACTTGATATTATAAATTAAAATGGAACCTAGGGTTGCTAAAAAATATGAGACAGTAGGATTTCCAAATTTACTAGCCTTCCTATCGGACCGGTTAATTTATTATAAAAGTGAATAACTTTGTTGGTCTCTACCGAGCCCCACCTAATTTACTCAATTCCAAAATGCATTAAGATCGAAAAAACCTCTTTCAGTTAAGCATCCTACCGAACTACTTAAACAAGTCACATAAGAGAAATTAGACATTCTATCAAACTACCCAATCTTAACTGTGTCAAACAATGCAGTGACTTCATTTTCAAATTTCAACTTGGCTTAAAATCGATTAATGCCACCTAGCCACTCCTACTAAACAATAACAAGGCCATAAGAATCAATTATAAGCTAAGCAATATTAAGGTTAGCATTATTTGATCTTATTCATTCAGCTTTTTCTACAATTTTTTATAAAATCAGTTTGCAATAAATCTGAAATTTCATTTAATGCCTCTTACCAGACCAAACTAAACTAAAAATCTAGTTTTATGCAAACAACATTAAGCTTAAATCTGAAAAAATTTGCAGAAACCCTAGAATTAATAATTTCAATGCATATTATCAAGCAAAATTAGATAATACAACTACATCATTTCCCCGACGAAGAGTTTTACCCCATCATGTTGCACAAAACATTAACAATACATTCAACATTCATCATGGGTTCATGCATTTAAAATGAAAATACAACTAGAGAAGTGTGTTGAAAATGTTAACAGAAAATAGAGAGAGAAAAGCTATCTGGAGAGAAAATCTGTAGGTTCTTCTTCTAGTTCTCTTTTCCCTTTCTTCAGCTCCTCCCTCCTGTATTTTGTTCCCTTTCTCTATTGTATTTCATGCCTCCTTTTGCTGGCTGCAGAGCCTCCCTCTTGATGCTCTCTTTGCTGTAAAAACAGCTTCACACAACCTCCTCCTTCTACTGTGGCACCAGCTGAAAGAAAACCTCCTCTGGCCGTCTCTCCTCCTCTTTATGTAACCCTCATCTCCAAAAATAATAGATGTTTTTGGATCCTAAGTTGCTGCTAGGTCATGGATCTGGATCAATTTTAACAAATCGGGTCTTGGGTTTTCATATGGATTTGGATCTGCAAACTCTGATATTATGTGCTACAACTGAAACTACAAGTCTACTTCATTTGTTCAAAATTTCCAACATCTTCTAGGCTGAATTGGACTGAGGCCCAAACATAAAAGTTGTATCATTCTTCCTTACCTTTCAAAAGCCTCTCGAATCATCCTAATTGGAATTTTCTAGTTCAAGTTATGAATTTATTTCTCCAACACACAGCTGCTGAAAATCTGTAGAACTGATCTGGTTGCTGCAGCTGTTTGCTAAATTTTGAGCCCCTTCTATGTTGAATTAGATTTTGAACAAAACACTAAAGTTGTAGAGCTTTCTCAGAGGTTTCCAAAACATCTTAAATCATTTCTATCCAAATTTCTTAGCCCAAGTTATGATTCTTTCTCCAAAATAGCAGCAAGCAGTAAAACTACTACTGTTGCTGCAATTTGCTGAAGTTATTCCTCAATTTCAAGAAATCTATACTCTAAATTTGATCAAGGCTTGAACATGAAAATTGTAGAACTATTTCTTAGCTTCTCAAAACATCTTGAATCATCCCAATCTGAATTTTTTAGCTAAAGATATAAATTTTCGTCTCCAAATTGCATCTGCTAAAATCTGCTACTACATATGCAAGCTTTTAGCTTCTATTTCTTCAATTTCGAGGGTCTTATATGCAGAACTAGATTGTGATCAAAACATAAAAGTTGTAGCTTTCTCTCTTAGATTTCCAATGCCTCAAGAATTACCTCAATCTGAATTTTGTAGCCTGAGTTATGATAGTTTCTCCAAAATAGCAGCAAGTAGTAAAACTATTGCTGCTGCTGCTACTACTGTCACATTTTAGCTTATTTTCAAGGTCTTCTAGGCTAAAATAGACTAAGGCCAAAACATGAGAGTTGTAGATCATTTCTTTGACTTTTTAAAACTTCTTAAATTGCCCCAATCCGAGTCTCCTAACTCTAGTTATGAACATTTTTCTCTGAATTACTACTGTTGCAACTCCATTTGCACATCTAAAATAACATTTCCTTGAAATTAAGCTCCAATTAAACTTGGCTTGATCCAAAACTCTTCCAGTAAATTTGTTAAGCTACAACAAACTCTATAAAAACTTCAAGCTTGGTCTCCAAACCTCATTCTTTGATTTGACCCTCCAATGACCTAGTTTTCACTTAAAAAGTTGAAAACTTGACTTCCTTTCATATCAAGCAACAAATTTCCTCGAATTTATCCAAAATAACCTCAAGCAACTTTGTTAAGTTGGATTGGAATAGATTAAAGTCTTGAAACTGGTTTTTATACTCTACATTACATTTTGACTTATTGAAGCCCCAAATTGACCTACATGAGAAGATTTAAAATTCAATATATGAATATATGCTCAATACTTACTAAAATCCATTCATGTTATTTCAATTAATTGAGAAATGAAGAATTTAACAAATTTATTCGAATATAAACCCATTTTAGCCTCAAATAACGGAAAATACTTAATAAATCTAATAAAATTAAGTAGATATAATATAAATTGGATTTATCAGTTATATATATATATATTGAATGTGGGGACTAAATTGGAGAAATAAAAAAAATTTAAGGATTAATGTGATTGATAGAATAGAGTTTAAGGACTTAAGTACAAAATAATAACATTTTCTAATTGGATTTTAGATTAGCCATTGGATTTGAATATAAATTAACATACATATATATATATATATCTCTTGTAGGATCTTGGATCATATTCAATTATATAAATCAACAATCAAATTCGTATTAAGATTACTTGATTTGTTTAAAGTTTGATTTATTGACAATTCAACATATGGCAAATGATCCTTTTGATCCTTAATAAATTTTTGTTTTCAATTTTGTCCTTCAACTTTTATTTATGATCAAATTAATCCAAAATGACTAGATCTATTAATTAGTAAATCCATAGCGACCCCCAACAACCTCCCTCTCCTTGCCATTTTCTTTACACATAGAAGCCTTTGCCTTGTGAAAACTCCTCGTCAATGTTGACAAAATGTGAGAATTCTCTTGGTGAAAATTATCAATAAGACCGTATAAATTTCTCAGTGTCGAAAAAATTGCATCACAATTGTACTGGATATGACACGTGTACCATATATTGATCCCTGCAATTTTGTAGAATACCGATATTGATTACATCACATAGCATGAATCAAAGGACCAAAACAGAGAGAGATGCACACCTTGTCTGACAGGGAAAAAGCCATGGCTATACTTTTCACTTAGCTCCTGCCAACCACTATGAAAAGAGACAAAGGAGATGATGATGAACAATTAATACACAGAGAGAGAGTGAGTGAGAGAGAATTTAGAGCATCTAGCCCTTCCTTTGAGGCTTGCTGAGGTGTGAGAGCAGAATGTGAATAAGATGAGTAGAAGCAAGGCCTAATGAAGGAGACCCAAAACAAAACACAACCCCTATCTTAAGACACACACACACATATATTTATATATGTGTGTTAAGTTAGTTTGTGAGGCATGGATCATATCCACCACCTCACATCACAAAGAGGAAAGAAATAGTTACTTTATTATTATTATGAGGAAGGATCAATTGACACCTGGTGTAAGTACTTTGCACTTACATCACATCTCACACGTTGATTGACATTAATTAACATTAATTTTCAACAACTTCCAACAAATGAAATTAATGTCATCCATTGATTTTGACCAAATCAACGGTGTGAGATGTGATGTAAGTGCCTTGCATTTACACCAGGTGTTAATTGATCTTTCCTCTATTATTATTCTAAAGCTCTACTAATACATCGCATGTATCACTGACTAGATAGGTATTGCCAAACAATAACAACATAGAGGGTAGAAGCTTTCTCATATATAATTGGTATTTAAATGTAGACCAGCCCATTAATGGACTACATTATCATCACATTAACAAGGTTAATACAAATCCATACAAAATTATAAAAATAAATCGAACATTCTCCCACTTGGATTACATTAACCATATAGAAATAGAACCAAGAAAGCCAGACATCAAATGAAACCCAAAATCCAGTGATAAGACCAAATAAAATAGACAAGGTAGATATAAATCCGATAGGGATCAAGATCATATATGCCTAGTATCTTATAACTGAATTAAGATAAAATACAATAGATGATATGCTATTATACATTTCTAAAATAGATTGTTCAAATGTACACCAAAAGCAATACAATATCAAAACAAACTCCCACTGAACTAGGGCATCAATTTTAATAAAACTCATTTGAACCATTTGAGTCTGAAAAGATTGAACATCTAAGCCTTTAGTCAAAGAATCTACTAACATGTGATTAATGCTCACATACTCGATAAGCTACTAAAACTCAAGAATGTTCTCTATCATAAATGAAACTTAACATCAAAATATTTAGTTCATTTGAAACTTCTAATGCACTGAAAGAAACAAAAGATAGTCATGTTGTCTAATAAATGGTTAAGAATCTATAAGTCAAGAATCAAATTCCTTAACCATATAGCCTAACAAGAGGCCAAACAACATGTACTGCATAATTGAGGCAACTGTAATTGTTTTTTTTTTTAACACTTTTCCATGAAACAACTCCTCCAAACATTATAAAAATGTAATCATATGTGAATTCAATATCATCTAAGCAACTAGCTTAATTAGAATGAAAGAAGCCAATGATATTCAATGGCCTAAACTAGGCTTACTTAAGTATCTATTAAGTGCACGAATGACGCAATGATAAATTAGAAGGAATGCACATTTGAGCACACATTAAGTTGCCAATAGAAGATGACAAAGAGATTATATTAAGGATACCAAGATTTAAAAACTTACCCCTTTTTAAATAAGTGCAGTATTAGGGAAACCAAATTGTATGTTGAATTTACTAAGAACCTATTCAATATGGATTCTTTGAGACAAGCCCAAATAATGCCACATAATCTATCATAGTAAATTAGAATGCCTAAAATAAAAGAGGCATCACCTAAATCTTTCATATCAAAGTAGCAAGATATCACATGCTTTGTCTCATTCAACAAACAAATAAAATTTGCTAATAAGTTGAATATCACATAACACAAGGATTATGAAATCACACTCACTAGTCCTCATAGAATTTTAATCATCATAATTGATTTTATTTAGAGTTTTCACAAATGACAATTGCATGGCAACAAAAGTTGGCATTAAAACAGTCATGAAAAATGTTATGTTACACTTAAACACCAAGCAAGGTTTCCTCAAATATAGCAAGGCATACAATTGCAAATCAAACTATTATTTGTCATAATCCTACCTAAGGGTCCTAGATTACAATGAATCAACAAAACTCTTTACCATATAAGGTGAGATCAAAAGCCTTTAATATCTTGATATCGATGGGAAATTTGAATATTAAAGACTATTAACAATAGTTTAAAATTATAATATTTCAATAATCATATGAACAATGTCACATTGATAGGGTATAAACACTATTAATAAAATTTATTTTAATGATTGCCAAAAATAAGCAAAAAGTGAATTATAATTGATTATCATTAAACAACTCTATGGTCAGTCCCACAATAGGTGAGTTTACAACCATAAAGAAGTTATCAAATCAATAATCACAACCCCAATATCCCATATCAAAAATTTCATACTAAAATACAAATTTAATTTCAATGTATTGCAAAATTGTATATAGTGTGTGATAAATTTTGTAAATTATCAAGGCATTAATGTTGCAACTTAATATAGGGTCATTTTTATTGAAATTGGTAACAACATAAATAGTGATAGGATAATCATTAAAGGACCACTGACAAGTTAGAAGATTCAAGACATTAAATGACTTATAATGCACAAGATATTATAAGGTCAATTAATAGCATTATTCTAAACATTTAATCTGTTATGACTAAAATAATATGTAAATAGAGGTGAAGAAATGAGACTCCCAAGCAATATTGATCTCATGATACCAAGAATTTGATAGCATAAATAAACACTTTAAAATGAATCCATAACAATTTAAAGAACCAATTAGTCTAAAGTATTTTTTTAAAATCACCATTCTTAATATCTTGTATTAAGAACATGAGAAGAACTAGCAAATCTTGGAGCCAGTGCTACATGAAGTAACATAGATGCCCTCGTATATAACTACACTGTATTTAATAGCAATATGGCAGAAATCCAAAAATCGAGGGTTTATTGGATCTTTAAGGACACAAAGACCTACGTACCATGAGATGATTTATCTCTCTAGCCCGGTTGTAATAGAAGCAAAATAAGAACTAATTTGGTAACATGGTAAATTTCCTAAAATATGCAGAAGCATATTAAAAGTACATATAGGTTAGGAAAACAAGATTAAAAGAGACCTAGCCAAAATCTTACAACAACCTACTGAAGTATCACCAAAACATAAAACTCAATGTACAGGGATAAGAGATCACTCAAATTTGTCTCTAAATATATATGAAGCAACTAAATAGCTCCTTAAATAAATCTCCACATATATGTATGTTAATGAAATAATAAATGAATAAATAATGATTTATAGCATTTGCACTTGTGTATAGTTAATTCAAGAATCATTAACTAAACCACATGTTATCATCACTGAGAGTATCTGCTCACATAATAATCATAAATATTATGAACCCACAATTCCTTTTTTTCAACAAATTCACGGACATGAAGAGAGTACATATTCATACATTGTTTATAGATAATATGTCATGCACGAAAAATTTTGGCACTAAATTTAGAGAGTACAGTAGTATAATTTGAACTATTAGATTGCAAAATTTATAAAATAAATTCTAGGTGCATGGAAAAAATTCTATAAAATTTACCAAAAATCACCAAAAAATAAATAAGGGTGAACTACTAGAAAAAATCTGGCATTTGGCAGTGGTGCATGGCAACATGCGTTGCCACACACCATAGCCATGCGTGGACGAGTGAAGAAGAAGACTAGAAGGTCTTCTTCTTCCTCTGGCAAGTCACAAACAGGTCCAACGGACCCGGTTGCGACTCGATTACAGAAACCCCCTTAAACTTTTTTTTTCTTGTATTTTCTTCATGGATTTTGCTATAAAGGAGCCGAATAACAAAATTCCTAAACTAATTTGAAGAAAATTTCATCCAAAAAATCATAAATTTTAGAAAGTCAAAAACAGGGTTCCATGTTTTCACAAGTCTTAATAGCCATATGATATAATTGAGTAACCCCATGCTCTGACACCATTATTAGAATGCTAATATTGATTACATCACATAGCATGAATCAAAGAACCAAAACTGAGAGAGAGATGCTCACTTTGTTCGAGAGAGAGATTGTGCCTATGTTTTTCGCTCTGCTCCTACCAACCACCATGATAAGGGATGAAGGAGATGATGAAGAACAAATGATATAGAGACAGAGAGAGAATTTAGAGCATCTAGCTCTTCCCTTGAGACTTGCTGATGTGTGAGAGCAGAATGCAAGTAAGATGAGTAGAAGTAAGCCCAAATGATGGAAACTCAAAACATAACACAACCCTTATCTTAAGACACACACACATATTTTTATATCTCTACATTAAGTTGATTTGTGAGGCATGGATTCCATCCACTGCACACGTCACAAGAGGAAAAATATATTTTTTATTGTTATTATTTTAAAGCTCCACTACCTCATGTCACCGATTAAATGGGTATTGCCAAATAATAACAATGGAGAGGGTACAAGCTTTCTTAGATATAATTGGTGTTTAAATATAGACCAGCCCATTAATGAATTACATTATTATTACATTAACAAGGTTAATACAAATACATACAAAATTATAAAAATAAATCCAACATCTTCAGCAATAGTCTACCACCTATATCGGCTCCAACAAACCTATTAATAATACATCTTTAGGGATTGGCTATTGGAAAATTTTATGGTAAATGCAAAAGGATCCTAGGAAGATAAGCTTTTGCACACCATGTCAACATACCTTGTTTAGGGTTATCACATTGGATTTAGACAACTTCACTACAAGAAAGTATGCCATTTTCAACAGATGGTTTTAATCGGAAAAACAACAATTTTTGCCGAGAAAGTCTATTTTGACAGAATTTCTGACAAAAAATGTATCGTCGAAAAAAGGTTGTCTATAACGACCTGAGAACTATTGGCCTAGCAACTTATTGAGCCTGAACCACTAGTTAAAAATACTTAAGTACAAATTGTTCAGTAGTAGTCTCTAATCTCTTATACACTACATCATGTTACTCTCAAAAACTGATGCAGGACTAGATGTTACAATCTCTCCAACTTAAACACTTGATGTCCTTGTCAAGTCAGAATTTCATATTTGTATTTAAATAGAACAGGTCCAAATATCATTTTGCTCTAGTACCATTTGTAACGATCCGAGAACTATTGATCATAACAATTTGTTGAGCTTGAACCACTAATCTAAAATGCTTAAACCCAAGTTGTTTATTAGTAGTCTCTAGTCTCTCACATACTACGTCATGTTACTCTCATAAACCAATGTAGGACATGATGTCACACTATTGAAAATGATTTCCGACAAAAATTTTCTAACAAATTTCCAGCAGCATATCTGACAACTTTTCTAGTGACGTTTCTAGTAGTGTTTTTCTATTTTTTATATTTTACATTATTTTATGGTTATTGTAAATTTTATTTTTTATTTTTTTAATTGTTTATATATTATATTTAATAATAAATTATTTTTTGACAGTATTTCTGGTAAGTTTCTAGCAACACCTCCAATGACCTTTCAAGTAACATTTCTAGAGGCCTTTCTGATAGTATTTTTAATTTATTTTTATTTAATATTTCATATCTATATATTTCAATTTTTCGATAGCACCTCTGGTAACTTTTCCTGTAACCTCTTTGTACCTCTGTTTTTATGAAAAGAAAAACAATATAAGATCTTTAAAACAAAATCAAACTCAAATTCTACTATTACATGATCGGTATTACCTGAAGGTGGGACTGCTGCAAGGATTAAGGCTCCAAGAGGACCAATGAAAACTATCTTCCATCAAGCGACAAGGGAGCTCAAGGAGATCTTCTAGAGCCTAGCTTGGTCGTCCTAGCAAGTCATGGAATTACAAGTGGCAACCTTTACGGGATGGAGTAAAATAGTTTGGGAGAGAGAAAGAGAGAGAGAGAGCAAGAAAGAGATAGAGAGATAGGGAGGCAGAGGAAAGAGAAGTCATTTACTTTTAAAGAAAATTTTTTGACAGCTTTCCGATAAAAAGCTGTCAGAAAAAAAGTTACCAAACCCAAAAAGTCGGCAAAGGTTGAATTTCTGATAGAAATTTCAATCAAAAAAGAGATATAAATTGCAAAAAGTCGGCAAAATTGCCAAGTGTGCAGAATTTACGACAAAATTTTCATCAAAAAATTTTCGATGGAAGTTTTCATCGAAAAAGAGTTACAAATCCCAAAAAGTTTACAAAATTATCAAAGAGTCAGTCAGATTTCTGATGGAATTTTTGACAAAAATTTTCATCGAAAATTTTTTGACAGAAAATTCTATCGAAAATTTTGTCAAAAATTTTCCGACAGAAATTCCCATTGGAAATTTCGTCAAAAAAGAGTTATAAATCCCAACAAGTTTGCAAAATTGCTAGGGTGTGTAAAAATTTTCCAATAGGAAATTTCGTCGAAAATTTCATCAAAAATTTCCAATGAAATTTTCTTCAGAAATTTGTAGGAAATGTCATCAAAAATTTTTTGACAGAAAATTCCATCAGAAATTTCTAACAAAAAATTTTCTTTAAAATTTCATAAAAAATTCCATAGGAAATGTCGTCAGAATTTTCCGATAGAAAATTCTATTGAAAATTCCGTTGAAAAATTTTGGATGAAAATTCTGATAGAATTTTCTATCAGAAAGTTTCTAATAGAATTTTCTATTGCAAAATTTCCATCGAAAAATATTTATGTATTTTATTATTTTTTTATAATTTTTTGATGGATTTTTTGCATTTCTAATAGAATTTTTCACCAAAAATTTTTTCAATGGAACATTCCGTCAGAAATTTTATCAGAAATTTTTTCGACGGTTGTTTCCGTGAAAAATTCAATCAAAAAATTTTTCAACAAGTATTTTTGTCAGAAATTCCTTCAAAAATTCGATAATTTTATGTCTATCAGTAATTTGTTGTCGAAGATTTAACATTTTCTTATAGTGCTTGACTTCAGCGACCAGCTAATACGAAGAATCAAACGAATAAAGGAAGAAGTTGTCCTTGGAAGGGAGGCAAGTGTGGGTGATGGTGTCAACATTGTAGTGGAGGACAACCGCTTTGTTTGCGGTGGAGGAGACCCACTTTGGTGGTGGCGGGTATTCATGTGTGGTAGTGCGAGCTCTACGATTGTGGTGTTTAGGTTTAAATTAGACTTGGAGATTTTTCTAGAGAGGGGTTTGCTTCTAAGGTTTCAAATACCTACACTAGAGCAAGCAAGAGCTTGGCAAGAGAAAAAACACAAGGATATGGAGGAAGTCATTTCCAGAGTTCACTTTGTAGATAACTAGTGTGGAGACTCGTGCGCTTCACGGTTTGCAGTTATAGTATGGAAGTTCAATTAAAAAAAATCTAAACTTATATAAACTTACATGAATTAATTAAAAATTATTGGACTTATTTGAAAAGTACAAAACTTTTGGAGGACTAAACAACAAACCTACCTTATATTAAATGAAAACAGTGAGCATGGGTTCTCTTTAGCAGTAGATTTTAGATGAGATATTTGGAATTTCTTTCGCTATTTCTCCTATTCTTCAATTAATTTCATACTTGATTCTTGCTCTCCTCTAGCCAATACACCTAGATTTGCTTCTTGCTCATAATTTCAATTAGGGTTCAATAGTGGGTCTTGACTAGAGAAAGATTGCAACAGCAAACAGTAGCCACTCGACAGTGATTTTGATGAAAACCACAAAATAAAGATGATAAAATTTATTTACAAAATTAATATTAAAATGGAAATATGACAGAGTTTTAAAATGAATGAGAGCTTATATAAATAAAGATATAGGATGATGACCTGTTACTTCAATTAATTTGAATAAAAACATGCCTCATATGTTTCAAAATTTATGTAATAATTAATTAAACAATAAATGAAAATAGATAAGAGAAAATTGAACTTACAGAAAGTAGGACAAAACAGCCTTAGAGACAAAATAGCCTTAGAGAAGAATAAGAAAAGACCGAATAAGGAACATTAATTAGATTTAGAAATAGAAGATTATTCTCGTAAATAAATATAATTGGTAATTTGCTTTATATTATGGATGTCATTTTCAAATATACAAAATAAAATTTGACAATTTAATATGTAAATAATTAATTGTGTGAACGGAAATATAATAAGAGAAAACCAAACTTTCAAAAAGTGGGATAAAATAACATTGGAGAAGAATAGGAACAAACTGAATAAAGAGCATTAATAGATTGAATGAACATTAATTGGAATTGCAAATTAAAGATAGTTCTAGTAAATTGGTTATGACAGGTTACTAATTTGCTATATATTATGGATGTTATTTTCATATATATTAAATAAAATTTGATAATTTAATATGTAAATAATTAATTGCATGAATAAAAAATATAATTTTATTCATTATTTGGTTTTATTAGAAAGAAGTATAAAAAATTTGAAATGTCTCTATTTTATTATATGAATATAATATAGATAAGAGAAAATTAGACTCACAAAAAAGGGATGAAATACATGTATTTGATGTTAAATACAGGCTTAATGACTCACTGGCCATAACATTCGTTAGATTAGTATGAGATACTGATTTTGATACTAATTCAATAAATGTTATAATCTCTAACCTAATAGATTATTATTTAATATCAAATAACTTGACAAAATAGTCTCGAAGAAAAATGGGAAGAGATCGAATAAGGAGCATTAGTTGGATTTGGAAATTGAAGATTGTTCTGGCAAGCAGGTTAAAGCTAGTTGGTAATTTGCTATATATTATGAATGCTATTTCAAATATGCAAAACAGAATTTGATAATTTAATGTTAAATAATTAATTACGTAAATGAAAATATAATTTTATTTATTATTTGGTTTTATTAGAGAGAAAGATAAAAAAAAATCATATTTTGTAATTTTATTATATAGATGTGATGTAAACTAAAATGTCCAAAATACCCAACCATATGAGACAAAGTATGTTAAATAGATATTTATGATATTATTAAAATTAAATTATGAGATAAGTGCTAAGGAAATATTTTGTTAAATATAAATTAAAACATTGGAAATATAACATGTAATAAATATTAGTGGGAATGGACAGCACAATTCTAACCAATGTATAATTGATGTTAAGTTTGAAAATTTTTAAACTTGAAATGGGAATAATAATAAAGAAAATTTTTTAATTAAAACATTGGAAATATAACATACAGTAAATCTTAGTACCCAACAATATGAGACAAAATATGTTAAACAGATATTTATGATATTATTAAAATTAAATAATGAGATAAGTGCTAGGGAAATATCTTGTTAAATATAAATTAAAATATTGGAAATATAACATGTAATAAATATTAATGGGAATGGAAAACACAATTCTAACCAACTTATAATTGATGTTAAGTTTGAAAATTTTAAATTTGAAATGGGAATAAAAATAAAGAAAATTTTTAATTAAAACATTGGAAATATAACATGCAATAAATCTTAGTAGGAATGGAAAATACAATTTAAACCAACTTATAATTGATGTTAAGTTTGATAATTTTTAAATTGAAATAGAAAGGAATATGGTAATAATAAAGATACTATTAATAAAAAGTTGTAAAATTTGGAGGAAAGTAGTTTGCATAAGAAGATGATACTTGTCAAAACTTTCTTTAGAACTATGATATAAAATAAAATTTGATAATTTAATGTTAAATAATTAATTTCATAAATGGAAATTATAATTTTATTTATTATTTGATTTTATTAGAAAGAAGGATAAAAAATTTGATATTTCTCTATTTACAATATTATTAAAATTAAATAATGAGTTAAGTGCTAACGAAATATCTTGTTAAATATAAATTAAAATATTGAAAATATAACATGTAATAAATATTAGTGGAAATGGACAACACAATTCTAACCAACTCATAATCGATGTTAAGTTTGAAAATTTTTAAATTTGAAATGAGAAGAATAATAAAGAAAAACTTTTATTTAGAAACATTGTAAATATAACAAGTAATATATCTTAGTGTGAATAGACAACATAACTAATACCAACTTATAATTAATGTTAAGTTTGATAATTTTTAAATTTGAAATATAAATAAATATAGTAATAATAAAGATACTATTAATAGAAAGTAGTAAAATTTGGAGGGAAATAAATTGCGTGAGAAGATGACACATGTCAAAACTTTTCAAAGAACTATCTCACAATTGTATATATTATAGATATGTTGGCTTTTTTTTTTTTTTATGTCTATGCTAGCATCAGTAATTTGTCATTTTGGTTTAGTTTAACTTTGACACTAATTGAAAGATGAAATTGAATACAAAAATTCATATGGAATCAAAGTAAACATTCACCATAAGTACATAAAACCATTATTATACATAATCCTATCATTCATAATTTATTGAGAGTAGCAGTAATAGTCAAATAGATTCACGTGACTAAAAATGATTCAAACTCAAATAGAATAATTATAAGGAAAAATTGAATCAAAATTAACTGATAAAAAGATAAATGTGTCTTACAATTGGTTTCGAAAAATCTTAATCCAAATTCTAACTAAAACTCAACTATCAACTTGATTCCTACTCAAACTACCTGATATTTGAGATTTGGATATCGCAAATCCTTATACTTATGTCTGCTGAATTTTGTCAATTCTCTTCTCAAGTGTAATTAGAATTGTTGGAAAGCCTGTTGATTTCTTGTTAGAAACCTCTAGTTAAATCTTGAAATTTTGTAGTTTTTTTTTTCCGTCCCATTCCAATAGAAAATAGTGTCCTTTTTATAAAAAGAAGTCTTAAAGAATGGAAAACTTTTAAAGGTGAAAAACTCTCTTTAAAAAATAAAATTGCCCTATTAAGATAATTTTGAAAATTTGAATTTTTTATCCCAAATAAATCTAAAAATCTCTAATAAAATCTAAATATCTCAACAACAAAAAAAAACCTCCTGATCATCCTAAAATAAATGGTAGCTTTATGCCAATACTTTATCTTATAACTCTTACTATCATGACATTCACTGAATATCGGCATAATTTTTCTATATTCACTATTTTCATTTTTAACTACCATAAATGGTGCTTTATAATCTTTCAATAAATAAAAAATTAAACTTTCTGTAGCTTTACTAATTTGGAAAAATCATTTGTAACAATTAGGGCATGTTTGTTTGTTGTCTCAAAAGGCAACCCAAGAGGGGGGTAAATTGGGTTTTTATTGCAGAAGTTAAGTGTGTGAAAAAATTAAAAACAATAAAAATATTGAATCAAATAAGCTAATACAATTCACCCAATAATAAACATAAAATAATTTTAAGTAAAGTAAAGAGAGTAGGGTAAGAGATGCAAACTCTTTTATAGTAGTTCGACTTACTATTCAAGTCTACGTCTACTCTCTCGAGCTTCAACTAGCTGAGATTCCACTAAGTCTCTTGCACTTGATGGAGGCAAGAAATCCCGAATTTAAACAAAGTCTCTTGCACTTGGCGGAGGTAAGAAATCCCGATTACAAAACCTTTCATTCGGTGAGCTTCAAACATCAATACAAATTGCAATGAAAATGGAGTCGAAATGTAGCAATTTCTCTTAAGTAGGATCGGCTACCACTCATGTACAAAAATGATCTCACTTCAAAGAGGCACTCTCAAAAATAAAACAATTTCCTCTATGCACTCTTTGATCTAGTAATAAACAATATAACACAAAGAATTAGAAAGAGATTGAGAAGACTTTTGAGAGCTTGTTGTTGTGCCTTTCTCCTTCAATCTATGCTCCTTTTATAGGCAAAAACACCAAGGAGACGTTGGCCTTTGTGGAAGACAAAATCATTTCTCAACAGTAACTGCACATTGGCTCATTTCAAAAATTCAAATAAAATGGCTCTGAATGTTCAAAAATTCTGAAAACATTATTGGATACTCCTGAGTGAGTCTGTTTTCAAATGCAAAAAGAATCATTGAATTATAGCGCGCCGTTTGAGAGAAATGATCAAAAGTTCATCAATATGTCAAATTGTAAAATTGCTTTTGTCAAAAGTTGTTGGCCAAGTTCAAAATTGTCTAGAAATTCGAATTTGTATTTAAAAATAACAAATTATATATTTTTGAAAAGCTTATAACGTCTACTTTCATTTAAAATTAGATTCGTACAAATTTGACTTTTATATTTTGAGATATGATAAAAAATTGTACTATACTCATTTTGTCTGCTGACAGTGCAACTCAGCAGAAAGGCCCATTTTGAAAAATTATATCTGACAATCTATAAGTGTAAAACGTGAATATAGTATATACATTTAAAGCTCAGCACGTCTACTTTACAAATAAAATTATTCAAAATTTTATTTATATTATAAGTTATATTTTATTAATTAAAATAAATATCGTGCAGATTTCAAAAATGACTTTTTCAGAAAATAATATATGAGATTGATATAATAAACTGCTTTAATACAAAATAATATATATGATGAATTATATATCAAAATAAAGATATTTGAGTTTAGTTTCATTTAAAATTGATTTTATAATTTTTTGACTTTTCTATAGTAAGATATAATTAATTTACTACACACATATCTAATTTAATAGCTTCAGAATCTAGTACAAGTAATGTATGTACTTAAACAATAAACTTAATATTATAAATTGTCCATATTATTCATTATATAAATATATATATATATAATAATTTTAATTTGTTTTATTATTATCAAAATAAATATGAAATCTTGAGACTAACATTGTTAACGGAGTAACAAACAAATCTCCTCCAAGGCTTAGGGTTGGTGCCTTCAGGGGGGGTTTAATTGGCAATATTGGGGGTTAATCAAACCTCCTTATGCAAGCAAACTCCTTTCTCACCCTCAACATCTACACACACACACACACACACATTATATATAATATGTATATGTGTGTGTGTGTGTATCTTCCAACTTTTCTTATTGTAAATCGTAGGAGCCCACGATTTAAAAAAAAAAATCCCCTAAAAATAAAAGTAGGTTTTATAGTGAAATTGAATCAAACCATCACATAACACGAAATCTTCAAATGTTGGCAAGACCTTAATTTTGTACCTATAAAATAATTTTTTTTTGTGTATCTGCGTGATAAAGTCATTTGTGTATTATATAAAATAGAAAATTATTCTCAAAGAAAGCATCATGTAGTGCTAACGTAGATAACTCCACTATTTTTTGTTCAAATAATTTTATTTCATAAAATATAAAATTTGAATTTTGAAAATATTTTGCTTAAACAGGCACATGTCAACAACCATGATTATGATTAATCAATCATTTTTAAAAATCCTTCTATATTATCACTAACTTGGCCACTTTAGGTTCTATGTTTATTCAAACACTTGTTTTTTATATTTTAAGAAAATACTTGTCACACTCTGTTCTCCCTTCTTAGGCAAGGCATGATAACAAGACAGTAACTAATACACTACCGGCCAGAAGTCTAGCAGCATGTTTGTAATATCCCGAAAGTTGAGGATATTGAATAATAATAATAATAATAAATTGACAATTGGGAGTAAATGAAAGAAATAAGAAGTTAAAGGAGTCAACTGAAAAGTTTAGGGGTTAATGTGAAGAAAACAGAATTTTAGGGGTCAGAACATAAAAGGTTTAAGTTGTCAAGGACCAGATTGATTGGCAGTTAGAGTCTAGGGACTTAAATGAAAAATTAGAAAAATTTTGTAACTATTGAAACATCCAATTCCTTGAATTAAAATCATTGATTTCACAATTAAACCAAGCGTTTTGATCAAATTCTTTTTATAGTATGGTGTGACTGAAAGAGACGAGCAAAAGCCCTCTATAAATTTCTAAAAACTTTGCTTTTCAATCAATCAATTTTATGGTTTCTTGGTTCAGGCATCTGTCGGTCAATTTGGACTTTCATGAGCATAATTCTATCAATTAAGCTGCCTTTAAGTCGATTAAGTCATCAAGCTGGCTTCGTCTAACTCAGTCGACCAGCGTACTAGAGTATTACGGGGTGAGTTCTTCAAATTCTTGCTCAATTTTATGGAAAAAAATGAGAGTTGGGGTTGTCTGTGAGTGTCTACAGGAAATCAGGTCTTGATGAAGACCTAAATCCATGATTTGGGTAAGGGACTTGGGCTGTTGGTTTATGGGCTTTGGATTAGTGATTGGGCCGTGGGCTGGCCCAAATGGGAAAAAATGTTTAAAAAAAAAAAAAAAGGATGGGGGCTTTGGGCCAGGCCTGTATTGCATTTAAGCCCTTCTGGATATTGGGTTTCCAGGTTAGGCCTGATCTGAATCAGGGATCCGAGTCAATAAATAAATAATTAAGTCAATAAACAAATCAGAAAATGAATAAAATAATAGAAAATTTCCAAAAAAGGGAAAATTGACCGGTTCACGGGTTGTTAGACCGTTTCATGGCTGGTTCAAGGTATGTGTGAGAAGGGAATTAAACTGTCTACTTGGTTCACGACCGGTTCAATGGTAAATTCGCCGATTTAATGGTGAACCGGCCAGTCCAATGTCTAAGAAATTAAGAAAAAATTAGAAAACCACCGGTTCAACATATTTATGACCGGTTCAAAGCAAATTCTAACCGGTTTCAATGGTTCGAAGTCAAGTTCATTGACTTTTAAGGTCGGTTCAACAAGTTTTATGGCTGGTTTAATGGATTTAAGGCCGGTTTAATGGGTTTTGTGACTAGTTCAATGTGTTTCTTAGCCAGTTCAATGGTTTTATCACCGATTCAGTAGGTTTCATGTTCGGTTCAGTGTGTATGAGGTTCGGTTCAATGTTGTTTTGAACGGTTCACGATTGGTTCAATCTTCTAGTGATCGGTTCAAGTCTGATTTAGTATTTTAATGATTGGTTTAAAGGATAATTAGACTAGTTTATTATTTTATGATCCGATTCATGACTGTAGTAAGTAGGATGTGGTTTATTTAGTCAGTTCGAGACTTGGAATTTCCCGATATGGGTTCAGACACAAAAATCGAAGGACGTATTCGGATTTTGGAGGGGAATTTAGTTTTCACTTAATTTTAAGATGAATTATATTCTAAAATAAGAAAATTGATTATTTCTAGATTGAGTGATCGACTCTCGTGAAGCTGAAAGGCCGAAGCTCGAGTTTCGTGATTCTCTAATTTTTGTGAGTAGTAATACGTATTTATGTGTTTCATTGTTTTTCGTATTTGCTAAATGTTTAGTTTTTACAAGAATCATTTTATAAGTTCGTTTATTTCGAAATTGGAATTTAACATGTTATAAGAGCTTACAAGGGACGTATATGGCATTTTCTGAATTGTTTGAAAGATTTCTTGAACTATCAATGTTGATTATTGTTATGTGTGAAACATTGAAATTCTGTAAACTAATGCCTGTTTCTTGACTGTGGCAGACCACGAAATTGCCGTCCTGTTATATGTGTCACGACAGACCATAGGGTTGTTGTCCTGTTATATCTGTTACGGTAGACCATGAGATTGCCGTCCCGTTACCATCCCGTTTATATTCAGTTATCTGTTTTGAGCGTTCTAAGTTGTATACATGACCATTTATGTTTTGTTAATAATAATATTATATATATGTCCCTTGTGTATGTAAGTAGGTGTTACTATTCACTGAGTCATTAGACTCATTCCTTTATTTTTCCAGACTCAAGTTCAACATTACCGACGGATCCAGCGACATAAGAGTGTTCTATCGATCTTGATTTAGTGATTCCAGCCGATTTGATTTTTGAGTTAGTCTTTGTTTTCCTTTCTAGTGTGTGTTTTGTTTTAGTTTTCTTAGTGATCATAGACAAGATGTGTAGAAGTCTATAATTGTATTGATTTTTGAAAGTTGTATCAGATTTTGGGATAATGTATTAAGTAGAGTTTTAATTTGTTCTATTATAATTTTGATCATTAGAGGCTTGCGATGTTGGGATTATTCTAACCCTAACGCCGGTTACAGATCTGACTCCTAGGTCGTGACATGTTGGCCATTATAACCCTTGTCATATCTAACTTCATGGAACATGTGTCTGAGTATCTGTTAATTTTAGCAATATATTAATATATTGCTTTGCAAATCCTATCCAATACATAACTAAATGTAACAGCACCCTATAGCAAAATTTATAACCAATACCCAATATCCACTTGGCAATATGGCATGCTCCAACAATCATACAATTTCTAACACATCACTAACTATACACTAACAAAACAAATCCCAAAATATTTAGTAACTGTAAATCCACTTTTAACTAGTTAATACAAAACCCCTCTACCTCACACCCTGTAGAATGTATGTATAAACAAAACAAAATCCTAGAGTTGGCCCAAACTTAGTCTATGATGTATAGCAACTAGTGTAAGTGATGTGGATGCTATAGCCCTAATTAAGACTCTCAATATCTATAGGGTAAACTTAGGTAAGACCAATGTCCTAGTAAATAACAATCAAGTTAATTTTAGTGAAAATAGTTACAGTTCATACTGAGGATAAAATATAAGTATGTTTCACAAAATATTCCACATGAACTATAAAACAGGAATAACATCAAAAAGATCTATAGTAGTTTTCTATCATATTATTATGTAACATTTCATATCACAAGATCAAGCAGAAATCATGAAAAAGACATAAATAACCATATGCACAACTCATAACTATATAGGTAAAACTTTGGTTGGATGTGCACAATCAAAGGTGCTCAGGGCCAGTAAATCTATAAGACATAATTTGAACCCTCACTAGGGTAAAATATAAATATGTCGGCACTATTACACTATGTAGCGCAACGGAGGTCACCACTCCTCGGTCAAATTAACACGATTTTTTTATGTCGATCCCCCACTACGAAAATAATCACATTATCATATACTGTAAGTAGAATGACCACCTTTCCTAGATGACTACTGACATTCTAATCTGAGCTTCAAAATACTAAACATCATAAAATGTATCACATAAAAGCATATATCGAAAATCGAAACATAACTGAACTGTTTCCCTTTTTCTAGTATAAACATAAAAGTATGATTAAACATAGGTTTCATTTGCTAGAAATCATGTTTTAGAAACATATTGAGACAAAAGAAATGCTAGTCATAGTTTGTAGGAAATCTATGTATATGATCTTGAAGCTGTCGACTTGAGATTTGGCTTAACTCTATTTTCCTCCCTTACAGGTGGAATGCATGCATGTGTAAAAAAAATGCCTTGAATGCATCATGCAAATGTATGCCAATACTTTAGTTTTTGTAGTTACAAATTTTCCCCCTCTCTTAATCTTTAAACCTCATTTCAATTATCTTTTCCTCATTCTTTAGAAACTGTGCCTTTACCTCTTTATTAAATCTCATTATACTAAAATTTTAACTCCCTTAAGTGTTAATGAAAGGTTAAAATACATTCCTCAAATCCCTCAATATTGCAAAAAATTTTCAATTTTCACCAACCACACTTTACCCCCATTCTTAACTTTGTTTCCTAATCTCTTCTTGTTTAAACCTCCCTTTCTTTATTTGAAAATTATTTCCCATGTTTTCCCTTTGCTCTAGCCACAAAGACAGTATTAAGATTCACAAATCTATCATAAAAAATATAATTCTCCCAAACAAAACAAGATATAAAGCTATTTTAACTAAAACTGTCAAAGATTATGCAATTTCTTCATATAGGTGAAGTTCAATCATTTTTGCTCTCTACAAACACACAAAACATTACCAAACTCAAAATCTAAACTGATTAAATGCTATATAATAGAAAGGAGAAGGAGAATATACAAAAATATTGAAGAAATTTCTAAGAGTGTTCTAGATTTTCCATTTTTCTTACTTTTTTCTTCCTTGTTCTCTTTTTTTCTCCTCTTCTCCTTCTCTCTCTTCTTTTCCGGTGTGGGTGGTCCCTAAAATAGCTTTAGAAGGCTCTACACACACCCACTTGGCTTATATAGGTGGGGCATCCAAGAAAAATTACAAAATTGTCCTCTTTATTCTTTCTCAATCTTTAATTCTCATAAATTTTGGAATAAATTTTAAATACTCCAAGATGTCACCCAAGTCTTCCTTTTATAGTCCTAAAAGTATAAGAGGA
The DNA here is from genome assembly GCA_911865555.2 of Thlaspi arvense. Taxonomy (NCBI): domain Eukaryota; kingdom Viridiplantae; phylum Streptophyta; class Magnoliopsida; order Brassicales; family Brassicaceae; genus Thlaspi; species Thlaspi arvense. The sequence goes on along the minus strand of CAJVSB020000931.1, from coordinate 68,751 downwards.
TTTAGGAGTTTTTGGATAGGTTGAAAATCTTAAAAATTTCAAAAATGTGAAAATTTGTGATATAGTGTGCTGTAAACGAGTTTTAACACTCTGTGGCGCACTAAATCTAGTGAGCAAGGCGCTACAACATATTGCTACCGTAAATTTTTTGTTTTTACAAATCCTTTATACCCAATTTTCTAAATAAGCATTTCTCATCCCTAAACTCCTCAAAACTGTTGTCCCAAAAGGCAACCCAAGAGGGGGGTGAATTGGGTTTTTATCGCGGAAGCTAAGTGTGTAAAAAAGAATTAAAAACAATAAAAATATTGAATCAAATAAACTAATACAATTCACCCAATAATAAATATAAAACAATTTCAAGTAAAGTTAAAGAAGTAGGGATAAGAGATGCAAACTCTTTTGTAGTGGTTCGACTTGCTACCCAAGTCTACGTCCACTCCTCGAGCTCCAACTAGTCGAGGTTCCACTAAGTCTCTTGCACTTGACGGAGGCAAGAAAATCCCGAATACAAATAAAGTCCCTTACACTTGGCGGAGGCAAGAAATCCCGATTACAAAACCTTTGATTCGGTGAGCTTCAAACACCAATATAAGTAGAAATGAAGATGAAGTAGAAATGTAACAATTCCTCTTAAGTAGGATTAGCTACCACTCATGTACAAAATGATCTCACTTCAAAAAGGCACTCTCATGAATAAAACAATTTCCTCTATACACTCTTTGATCTAGTAATAAACAATGTAGCACAAAGAATTAGAGAGAGATTGAAGAGGCTTTGAGAGCTTGTTGTTGTGTATTTCTCCCTTCAATCCATGCTCTTTTATAGGCAAAAACACCAAGGAGACGTTGGCCTTTGTGGAAGACAAAATCATTTCTCAATAGTAACTGCACATTGGCTCGATTCAAAAATTCAAATAAAATGGCTCCGAGCGTTCAAAATATCTTAAAATATTCTTGAATACTCCTCATTGAGTCTATTTTCAAATGAAAAAAGAATCATTCATTATCGTGCACCGTTTGAGAGAAATTATCAAATCTTCAATGACATGCCAGACTGTAAAATTGCTTTTGTCAAAAGTTGTTGGCCAAGTTCAAAATTGTCTAGAAATTTGAATTTGTATTCAAAAATAACAAATTATATATATTTGAAAAGCTTATAACGTCTACTTTCATTCAAATTTTGATTCGTATGAATTTGACTTTTATTTTGAGATATTGTAAAAATACTGTAGTATACTCATTTTGTCTGCTGACAGTGCAACTTAGCAGAATGGCTCCACTTGAAAAATTATATCTATCAAACTATAAGTGTAAAATGTGCAAATAATATATGCATTTAAAAGCTCAACACGTCTACTTTACAAATAAAATTAATTCAGAATTTTATTTATATTATAAATTTATATTTTTACTAATTAAAACAAATATCGTGCAGATTTCAAGAATGACTTTTTCAGAAAATAATATATATGAGATTGATATAATAAACTGTTTAAATACAAAAAAAATTATATATGATGAATTATATATCAAAATAAAGATATTTGAGTGTAGTTTCATATAAAATTGACTTTATAATTTTTTGACTTTTTATAGTAAGATATAATTAATTTACTACACACATGTCTAATTTGACAACTTCACAATTTAGTACATGTAATGTATGTAGTTAAACAATAATCTTAATATTATAAATTATCCATATTATTCATTATATAAATATACATAATAATTTTAATTTGTTTTGTCATTATCAAAATAAATATGAAACCTTGAGGCTAACAAAAACTTCTCCCAAATTAAATATGAAATGTCCACAAGTAATATATTAAAATTATGCAATAATGCATAAATGATGCTATGCAAGCCAATTTTGGTTTGGGTTGTTATAGGGCTGTCAATGGGTTGGATTTTAATCCGAATTCGATCCGAATCCGATCCGAATTATAGGCCGTTTAACCGATTAAAATCCGATGGATTAAATCCGATATAAATATCCGTAATCCGAAATAAGTGGACCAGATATGAAATTAAGCAATCCGATCCGTTAAAAATTCGAATCCGAATATTTTAATAATAATTTTTATTTAATTAATAATTATATATATTAATAAATACTTTTATATATAAATATTAATATATATGACATTATAATTAATAATGCACTAATTTGTATTTGTGAGATATTTTATTTAATAGAATAATGTATATTTTTTCTAAACTATTTTATAATATTCTTCTACTTTCTTAATTTTAATTTTTCTAGTAGGTATTATTTTTAATAATTAATTACTTTTAAAATTTCATGAAACACTTGAATAAATTGATTATAAAATTTTTAAATTCTAACTATAATACAAATAAAACTTGATAATTTTATAAAATATTGGAATCCTATCATCACTTTTGTAATATATTATATAACAAAAGTTCTTTCTTTATCATTCATAAATAACAATTTATTTTTAAATTTTATTTATATTTTAATAAAAGAAAATAATTAAACATAAATCTTACATGAATTTTTTATCATTCATATATAATAATTTATTTGATTTTACATATCTTTTACTTATTGATTATTTGATTTAATTATTATTAACAGTTATTCGGATCGAATTTTTTTTTTCGGATTTTGCATTTTTATCGGATTCGGATTCGGTAATAACAAGTAGAAATCCTATAGGATTTCGGTTGGATTCGATATATACATTGATAATCGGATTCGGATTCGGATTCGGATCAGCCTGATTTGATCCGAATCCGACCCATTTTAAGCCCTAGGTTGTTATATGACTTGGTATACACAAAAAGTTTTTCAATGATATTTTTGAAGAAGTTTTTGGCAGTGATGCATGTAGAAGGAGAAGCTTATGGGTTGGAAGAAGCTCATATTTACTCAAGTAAGGGGCGTTTTGGAAACATAAATGTTCTTAACTGGACAATTACTTTGACTAAAATTGTGAATGGAAATATTTTGCAATCTACCTTGATTGTCCTTAAAATTATTAGATTGTCTAACTTGATAATTTTTTCAAAATAAATTCTCAATAGTCTCACCAAAGAATAAATCCAAGATTAAGCTACTAGGAGATCAAATTGAAAAAAAAAATTAAATATAGGAAATCACTTGTCCTCTTTTTAAACATATTGCATATGAAAAATAGAAAAATTTTCAACGGTAGAGAGGGCAAGCACCTTCTATGCCTTGTATAAATCTGTCTCTATAATCTCACTAATATTAACAAGAACCTTGCACAAGTATATTGCATTCATTATTTTTCTCTTCTCCACCATTAATTTCGAAATTTATGATATTTATATTATATTTTAAGCTTAATTATCTTCTCTTAAAGTTTATAATTTCTGAGTATTATCATTGTTTAACAATTCCCTCTTCAGAATTTTTAAGCGATTCGTGTTTATAAATAATAGTTTTTCCTCTCTTTATAACAATAATTTAAATTTTTTAAAATTTTTAAAAAATAATGAAAATAATTTCCAGTTATTCTATAATATCTAATTAGTATAGAAGGTTTCACATATTATTATTTTTTATTTTAAATTTAAATTTCACGCGTGTCGCACCAGCTCAACACCAAGTCACACGTGGTGGGCCCCGCGAAAATTAGTATATCCGGTTAATCTTGATAAGCACAAACTGGACAACTCATGACAACAGTCGAACAGACACAAAGGCGTCATCCCCCGTGAGAATATATATAAATACCACAAATACCCCATTATTTCATGTTATTACCTGCAACCATTAAACGTATAAATCAAAATTTAAACGGTTCAAACGTTGCCCAACCACTCACTTCCTATCCTCCTCCGTTCTCTCTGCTTTGTTCTCTTTCATTTGTATTGCTCCTCTCTCTCTCTCTCTCTCTCTCTTGCTTGTGCGGGAGGCAATGGCGATCGCAGCAGTGGTTGTTCTCCCTCTGGGACTGATCTTCCTTCTTTCGGGCCTCATTTGAACCTCATTCAGGTCATTGTTCACATCTTCAACACCAATTTCATGTTCTTTCCATTTTCCTCTTAATTTCTAATTTTATTTTCATTTCGCCCTTCCAGATCTGTCGGTTGGTTATGCTTCATCTCCTTCATATTCATTTATTTGATTTGCATTTGCGGCATTCTCTCTCTTTTGTTTTGTGTATCAGAGTTTTGGATTAAAATGAAAATGTTGAAATATGCCTAGGAACATAATTTCTCTATTTTCTTTGTTGATATGTTCCTGATCTCCAACCCAAAAATTGTTCAATCAAGCCCTTCAATTCACCAAAAAATGTTCAATCGAGTGTAGACCTTAACTGTGTTAAACTCTGTTAATCACATGGTATATTTAAATGCCATTTAAAATAAAAAATTATCATCAAATTGATGTGACAAGCCACCCAGCTTGCACGTAAGCAAATGAAAAACATTACAGCGGTGTTTACAGAGATGTAATCAAGGAACAGAGGTCATCAGAGCACCCGCCAATAGTAAAAGTTGCTACCGTCTCAACAAAGCCCTGCTGCTGTGAACACCTAGACCAGCCACCACCACCACTACAACCACCGCAAATGACCAACAATCGTGAACATCCTAAACCACTATGAACAACCCATCCACTCTGCATTGGTTCATTACAGTTGTGCCGTTCCATTTACTATTAGGAGGCGGCAGCAGCAACAAGTGAAATAAGGAGGGAAGTGGGTTAGCCGAGGCTGGGGAAGTAGGGTCTAGAGAAGGTAAGAGACAGAAGGTGGAAGGGGTTCGGGTGTGAGTTTGCACCACTGGGGACTGTTGGTTGGTTTAAGATTGATGATAGAAGAACGGGAAGGGTAAAAAGCCTGGGTTAGATTTTCACGCCCAAAGTATCTGCCAGTCACTAATATCATAGGCCTCCTCAATGGCCCGTGTACACGAGCGCGTCGCAACGCCAGGGAAATTATCATCAAGGTGATGATGGGGACCCGACTAAGAGAGAGACGAGCAAGGCAGCTAACAGGAGCAAGGCAGCCTATGGGAGAGACGAAACTAGCAATGGTGGGGGAAAATGTTTCCAAGGGGAACCAAGCATTAGCACACGATCATCCAAGAACCATCAAGGGGAGATGGACCAAGGACAGCCACCAAGAAGCAACGAAGGTGCGAAGCAGTGGAGTTGAGAAACGCCTGAGGTGCACCACGCCTTGAACCCTGACCAAGGCACGAAAGCTTCTAGAACTGGGCTGATGTGGCAAACAGGTGGTTGAAGTGGCAGTTGCTAGCTTAGATGACACATTGAACAAACACGTGGAAGGCACGTTGAGTGGGCATGCCTGGCACACGCTGGAGCATGGCCTGGGCATGCCGCGCCTCAGGTTGCAACGCGCCTTGGGTGTGTGCACTACACGGGCAACGTTGTGTGGTGTGTTACGCCCTGCGGCGCGCTCCACGCGCCTGTGCCACCTGTACGTTGCTGTATTTACAAAAATTTCATTGATTGTTGCCTATAAATAGGGGTCTCCCCTTCCCCATTTATAACCATCCAAACTTGAGAGCAATAAAGAGTCTCTTATACTTTCTTTCTCTAAAAGTGTTATTCTCTCTCTCTTGAGTTTCTTTGAGTGCTTGAGAATGAGTTGAGTAGCCTTTGGGAATATCTTCATAAGGGTCCTTGGAGTGAGAAAGTGAGCTTAGGAGTGTTAAGGTCAAGGCTAGACTAGAAGCCTTGCCCTCTTTAGAGTTGTGTGAGAGTGGTTGGCTTGTTAGTGTGTCACACAAGAGTTTGGGTTGGTTTTGACTTTTGAGTAATCTTGGCCGCCCGAGCGTCGCCGTGACAGTTGGTATCAAAGCCACGTTCTCGTGCTCTTGTGGGTTTCCAGCTTCTTTGCCATTGTGCATTGTTAAGTGGAAACTCTAATAGTTCTTTTTCTTCATCATAGCAGGTGTGGAATCATCCAAGGTGGTTTATGAAAAGGTTCCCGTGGCACCCAAGAGGAAGGGTCAAGACATCTCAAGGGATTGCATCTAAGCCTTAAGGGAGAGGGTGGATGTACTCTCCGCCGACCTAGGGGAGGTCAAGGAGGGGATCATGGGGATCTGAGAGGAGGTGTCATGAGCTATGCCATGGGAAGCACAACACTCCGCTCGAGTGCCACCAAGTCTTGGTCCAACATGTGGAGGTCATGGAGGTAATGGCCATGGAGGCTAGGGAGGAACGGGATGCCATGAAAAAGGAGTTGGATTACACCAAGGCCCAACTCACCGTGGCCTTGGAGGGTCTCGACAAGGTGGACGAGATGTGGGCAGAATTGGAGTTAGTGTGAGAGGAGTTACAAGTGGATAGTGGGGACCATGACCCCCAAACGAGGGAGGAGATTGAGTCCCTCAAAGAGAAGCTTGCAGCCTTGACAACCGTGGTGGAAGGCACAGCCATTGTAATACAAACGGGTTCCAAGGGGAAGGTACCCGAGCTTCGCTTCTATGGTGGGATGTGAGATCCCGAAGAGGTTGGCAACTACATATGGTCCTGCGAGTGCTACTTCCAAGGGTTGAACATCTATTCCGACAAAGAGAAGATAGGCATTGGTGCTACGTACCTGAATGGGTATGCACTAACGTGGTGGCAACACAAGACTTCTTATCAAGGCATCGGCACATGGGAGGAATTCAAGATGGAGTTCTGGAAGTACTTCACTCCACAGAATGCCGAGGAGGAATTACGAGAGAAGCTCTATGTATTAAGGCACACGGGAGATTTGCGCAGGTATGTGGAGGATTTTGCCAACCTATGCCTCCAACTTCCTAACCTAAGGGATGAGGATGTCTATTTCCTTTTTAAAGGTGGCCCCAAACCTTAGGTGAAGATCGAGTTGAACCAAAGGAACATGAGGACGCTACAGGAGGCGATGGATGTGGCAGAGTCCCTCACAGAATTGAAGCTTCAAGAGGAGGAGACTCTCAAGAAGAATGGCAAGGAAAGCTGCACGAAGATTAGTGATGATAAGGAAGGCTTACCCAAGCCAAGGATGACGAAGAAACCTAATAGGAGCAACGGTCGTCCCCCTGTTAAGTACTACATCTGTGAAGGCCCTCATTACTCAAGAGAGTGCCCTCACAAGCACCAAATAGCTAGGATGTGAAAGGATGACCCCGAGCCCTTGGACAAGGGCAAAGGAAAGATGAAAGAAGAAGGAGATGCCCGATGATTGAGATCCTTAAGGATCCTAGGCTCCATCAGGACTTATCACCGAGAGAAGGAAGTAACTAGGTGAACTAGACCAATGGAGAACCAGAGAAGAAGGCAAAGATGCCATCAGTTGGGGAAAAGACCCATACAACGGTTGACCCCAAGGAACAAGCATTGGGATCGCTTGGACACTCTCCAGTCGAGGGGAAGACTGGGATTAGGTTGCTATCAAGGGAAGAGCACCCTTGAAAGAGGAAGACGAGGTCAAAAGTAAGGAGTTGATGACCATGAAAAAGGCTTATGAGCTAGGCATTCTCCAAGAAGGCACGCCGACCGTGGCCAAAGGGGTATTGGCATAGAAGGACGAAAGGCGTGAGAGGACCACAGGGGTTGGTCCTAGGGTTGGTAACACCCACAAGGAGATGCGACACTTAGGTTGCACGGGTCAACCACAAGCCAAGATTGGAAGTGGCTCTATCAAGGGGAGAGGAGATCATTCAAGGAAGGCCGCAGGCAGCCAAAACAGGAATTAGGAGGCACTTATCCGTGAAGGGCTACAAGTGGGTACTTTGGGTGGTCTGCGCCTCATCACGAAGGAAGAGTTGGGTCAAGGCAATGGAGGCACTTGGATGAGATAGGAGAAGTCGTTAAGTTCTCCAACATTGATAAAGGTGTCGACGGATTCAGTGGGGGAGAGTGTAATGGGCCTCCTCAATGGCCTGTGTACACGAGCACGTCGCGATGTGGTGCAACGCCGAGGAAAGGATCATCAAGGTGATGATGGGGACCCAACTGAGAGAGAAATGAACAAAGCGCCTAACGAAAGCAAGGCAGCCTATGGGAGACGAAACCAGGAATGGTGGGGGAGAATGTTTCCAAAGGGAGCCGAGCATCGGCACACGATCATCTGGGAACCATTAAGGAGAGATGGATTGAGGACAGCCACCAGGAAGTAGCGAAGGCACAAATTAGCGGAGCTGAGGAGCCTCCGAGGCGCGCCACACCTCGGACCCTAACCAAGGCACGGAAGCTTCCAGAACCGAGCTGACGTGGCAGATAGGCTAACGACACATTGGACGAACACGTGGAAGGCACGTGGAGCGGGTGTGCCTGGCACACGCTAGAGCATGGCCTGGGCACGCCAGGCCTTAGGTTACAGTGTGCCCCAGGTGCATGGGCTGCATGGGCAGCGCTGCGAGGTGCGTTGCGCCTGTGCCACCTGTACATTGCTGTATTTATGAAAATGCCATTGATTGTTGCCTATAAATAGGGATCTCTCCCTCCCCATTTGTGAGCTAGGCATTCTCCAAGAAGGCACGCTGACTAGGGCTAAAGGGATATTGGCACAGAAGGACGAAAGGCGTGAGAGGACCACAGTGGTTGGTCTTGGGGTTGGTAACACCCATAAGGAGATGCGACACTTGGGTTGCACGGGTCAACCACAAGCCAAGACTTGAAGTGGCTCTATCAAGGGGAGCGGAGATCATTAGGGAAAGCCGTAGGCAGGCAAAATAGGAATTAGAAGGCACTTATCCGTGAAGGGCTACAGGTGGGTACTTTGGGTGATAAGGCTTCGCTTCATCATGAGGAAGAGTTGGGTCAAGGCAGTGGAGGCACTTGGATGAGATAGGAGAAGTCGTCAACTTCTCCAACGTTGACAAGGGCATCGACGGATTTAGTGGGGCATTGTCACAGGCCTCCTCAATGGCCTGTGTACACGAGCACATCGCAATGTGGCACAACGCCAAGGAAAGGATCATCAAGGTGATGATGGGTACCTGGCTGAGAGAAAAATGAGCAAGGTGCCTAACGGAAGCAAGGCGGCCTATGGGAGAGACGGAACTGAGAATGGGTGTGGAGAATGTTTTCAAAGGGAATCAAGCATCGGCACACGATCATCTGGGAACCATCAAGGAGAAATGGACTGAGAACAGCCACCGGGAAGCAGTGAAGGCGCGAATTAGCGGAGCTGAGGAGCACCTGAGGGCGCCATGCCTTGGACCCTAACTAAGGCACGAAAGCTTCCAAAACCAAGCTGACGTGGCAGATAGGTCACTGACGTGGCGGATAGGCTAACGACACATTGGACGAACACGTGGAAGGCACACGGAGCGGGTGTGCCTGGCACACACTAGAGCGTGGCCTGGGCACGCCATGCCTTAGGTCGCAGCGTGCCCCAAGTGCGTGCGCTGCATGAGCAGTGCTGCGAGGCGCGTTGCGCCTGTGCCACCTGTACATTGCTGTATTTATGAAAATGCCATTGATTGTTGCCTATAAATAGGGATCTCCCCCTCCCCATTTGTAACCATCCAAGCTTGAGAGTAATAAAAAGTTTCTTGTACTTTTTCTCTCTAAAAGTGTGTTCTTCTCTCTCTCTTTAGTTTCTTTGAGTGTTTGAGAGTGAGTTGAGTGAGACTTTTGGGAATATCTTCCTTAGGGTCATTAGAGTGAGAAAGTGAGCTTGGGAGTGTTAAGATCAAAGCTAGACTAGAAAACCTTGCCCTCTCTAAAGTTGTATGTGAATGGTTGGCTTGTTAGTGTGCCGTACAAGGGTTTGAGTTAGTTTTGACTCTTGAGTAGCCTTGGGCTGCTCGAACGTCGTGCCATTAACACCATGTCCAATTATTGGTTAGATTTCAACAAGTTTGGGACTTAATTGAACATATATTGAGTTTCGAGCCGGGACCTAAATTTAATAGATATCTGAAAATATTAACCATGAACAAGCTTTTAATTATAAAAATTATTTATAAAAATTATAAGTTTAGATTTATGAATTTAAAATTGGATAAATAAGTATTAATATAGTTGGTTTAATTACTGATCTGTACATGTGCCTCTTTAAATCTAAATCTATATTTTTAATACAGGTTTGGGTTTAGGTATTATGAAAGTCACTCCAAACATATCCCATTACTATCCTTAAGTTGAACGGCCAAATTGAACATCAGTGTTAGTAGAAGGGCTGATAATGGATTTACCCAGAAAAATTATTATTTGTTCAACCCTTTTTAATATTTTTTTTCGCTTTCTTTTGACTCTGACGTGTACTCTCAGGCCATCATTTTTGTCCTAGTCTATCCATTTTCTCAGAGCTTGTACAGAAGGATCAATAAAGGAGTTGCAGAATTGTTGTGGTTACAGCTTGTATGGCTTTTTGATTGGTGGGCTAACATTAAGGTATTGAGTTGTATTTACTTGTCTGGTCATTAATTTTGAACCTGTTGCTGCGTGAAAACGTTAAATGAATAATTCTTAATTTTATATAAGCATCCAAAGTTAATAGGCGAATGGTTACAAGGCAAAATAATCAACAAGTGATTGCTTTTAGTTTATTTATTGATTTTTTAAAATTTTTTAATTTTATTTGTTGTTCTATTCTTTTCTTTTGATATTTATCTTTACGCACACATATATACACAGAATAGAATTATCAAAAATTATTAATCTTAAATATTAAGGCCCATGACACATTTTTTTAAATTGGAGCATAAATATCACATGTACTTGATCCTAATCTTAACTAGTGTTTAAGGGCAAATTTATAATAGTAGTATTTTTTTTTACTTATGAAAATAGGTTGGCGAGAGAAATTATTTACAAAAATATGTTAATTTTTCTTAATTGAGGAATCAGTTTCTGAGAGACCAATTTCTATAAAAAAAAATCGTTTGTTGGGATAGGAGAACCAATTTTAGTTGGAAAATCTAAATAAATCATTCTTCCCCCATAAATTACACATTATATAGCATATTATATTTGTATAGTATAATATATTTTGAATCATATTAATAAAAATTACTTTCTAATAAAGAAAATAATTAATTATCCAAAAAATATGAACAGAATAATGATAGTCAAGTAACAAAAATAAACTATACATTAAGATTGATTTTTTTATTCTATATATATATATATATAATTACATATTTTGGTTTAATTTATATAATTTATTTATACATAAATATTAAATCAAATCATATAAAAAATTATTTATAAACTAAATTAAGCTGTAATTTAAATAATTTTTAAATAATTTAGTTTGATTTATTAAATAACTTGACTCTGACTTTAGGGTTGTTTCTAGAAGGTCATCGAAGGAGAAGGAGTGGGTTAGGATTTTGGAACTGGGCGTCTAATACTTAAATTTTTTGGCTACTATTTCAAAAAATTCACGTGTTGTGGCCAATCACGTGTGTTATTTTATTCTAATTTTGAGTGGGGAGGGGGTCAGGGTATTTGGGCACTTGATTGCTCAAGTTAATAGTGGGGAGACCAGCAGAGGATTTCCATATATTTGTGGGGCCCTTTTGTAAATAATAGTTGTTACCTTTGGCAGGTTAAGGTGTTCACAGAATCAGAAACTCTTGAACAAATGGGTGAGACTCTTACCTTCTGCTCGGCCTGTATAACAACCTAGTTTAGACCCTGTATCAAGCAATGAGGCTTTTTCAGGTAAAGAACATGCACTTGTCATTTCCAATCATAAAAGCGACGTCGACTGGCTTGTGGGTTGGGTTTTAGCCCAGGTGCACATCTTCGTAGTCGTTAAATTTCAATCCATTATATATTCATTAACTTGCGTGTCCTTCGGCGGTTGAATTTTGATTTTGCTATTGACAGCGTGCAGGTTGTCTTGGTAATGCGTTAGCTGTCATGAAGAACTCTTCAAAATTTTTGCCAGTGAGTTTGTAAATGCCAATTTTGTCCTCTCCCATTTTTAATGGAAATTATTGATTGCTCATTTTCCAGAATATATTATCCTTTGTGTCAATATCATAGAACACCAAAATATCTAAAGATGGTTTTTCATGCCTTTGAAGAAAGCAACCTTGTTGGTGCAGGGGAAGCGACGGCAACCCCAAGGAAATTTTTTTTTTCTTTTTACTGAATAAGAATATGTGTGACTCTCGTAAATAAATAAAATTATCCAAAAATTTTACTTTAATCTTCTCAAAAAGTTTAATCAAACTCTGCTTCTATATATAAGTAAATAAACCTAAACAACTTGGCTTCTTTCATGTTCTCAAATTGATCCACAGATTTCCAGCTTTGATTTGTTTATTTCCCTATTATTTATGCTTAGCCATTTAACTAATCTACATTAGCAGGAAAATGGATGATTTGCATGGTTTTAATTCTTGCATTAAATTTTATTACTTTTCTTTTTGTATTTGTATTTTCTAACACTAACAAGTAGTGACACAAAAAAGAGGTGCAGATAAAGTGGAGCAAAAAGCATTGATTAATAAACAATGAGTAAGTCCTCCATTAGTCCCTTAGCATGTCCAATTTGTTCAAATTGGTCCCATTACTTTAATTTGGACAAATATGGTCCCTCAACTTCAATTTGCTGTTAAACCAATTCCTATTCCAATTCATCCTCTCCGACTCTGGCAGCACCTAATTCATCATTAACTATATCCCCTATGCTCCAACCTCTCCATCACAGTTGATGCAAACAAAGTACCCAGGATTAACCAGGTCAGACTTGCAAGACTCATCGTACTAGATTAGTTGGAGGCTGGCGTTAGAGCAACTGGCAGCAGCGACAACAATGACAAAAGGTTGGAGCAAAGTGGACACACTCAAAAATATAGGAGGTGCTGCCGAGTTGGAGAGCACGGAGGGTGGAAGGGATTTGGACAGGCCATTAGTGAATGGACTAAATTTCCCTGCAAATTGAAGATGGATCACATTTGTCCAAATTAATTAAAGGTGACGGACCAATTTGAACAAATTGAACAAATTAAGGAACCAATGAAAGATTTAATTCATATAAAATAGTGTAGATTATGATGCTTGACCAGATAAATTCCACAAACTAACACCTATAGATCCATGTATAACAGTTAAATTGATTATTTAAACAAGAAATGATTATATTAGTTAATTAAGACCCTATTCTAATTTTGTAAAAATTCATGAAATGACAAAAAAATGTTGGTGTTCAGGTGTTGGGATGGTCTATGTGGTTTTCTGATTATGTCTTCCTAGAAAGAAGCTGGTCCAAAGATGAGAAGACATTGAAGGTAATCATAAACTTTTTCAATGGTTTTTATTGTTGCAATGTTTACGTATGTCGGATTATGAATTGCAGAGAGGGTTTCGGCGTCTAAAGGATTTCCCTCAGCCTTTTTGGATAGCTCTTTTTGTGGAAGGAACTCGATTTACACAGGAAAAGCTTTTAGCGGCTCAACAATATGCTGCCTCGGCTGGGTTGCCCATACCTAGGAATGTTCTAATTCCTCGTACTAAGGTTAGAATTTACTAAAGCTTGCTCCTTCCTGTAAATATCAATCATATAAGCTTTTTATATGTTATTGAATTATCCTGAGACAAGGGTTTTAATATTTTTTAGTATGCAAAATTTACGGCTGTGACATAGCTATTTCAGTTGATTACAAATGTGTGATCCTTTGCCTCTATTACCTCTCAGGGTTTTGTTTCTGCAACAAATGATATGAGGTCTTTTGTTCCTGCAATTTATGATGTAACAGTGGCTATTCCTAAAGATGAGCCTAATCCTACTATTTTAAGATTATTGAGGGGGCAGTCTTCTACGGTAAGGCAATAATTTCTAATGTCTGTAGGTCTAATTAATGTACTTTTTATGATGACTGTAGTTGTTTCATTGATGCAGATACACGTCCACATCAAGCGACATCTTATGAATGAGTTACCGGAAACAAATAGTGGTATTTCACAGTGGTGTAAAGACATGTTTGTGGCAAAGGTATGCAGAAAAGGATGCTACAGTTTGATTCATGGGCAACATAAATATGAGCAGTTTAGTGTGAACTGAATTATTCATTCATTTACCTTTTTTTCGTCGTCAAGGATGCTTTATTGGAGCAACACCTTCACAAGGGAGTGTTTGGTAACAAAGATTACCATGATATTGGGCGACCAAAAAAGTCGTTGTTTGTAAGTTATGGTTCATGTGCTTCAGAAAAACTGCATAAATGCAATTTTTCCTTTTGTTTTGTCCTTCTTTCCTTTCTTCTTCTCTTCTGTTTATATTCCCCATTTTGTTGTTTTGATTATGGACAGGTTATGATTGGTTGGTCGTCTTTCTTTTTGTTTGGCTGCATCAAGTGTTTTGAACGGCTTTTAGTTTTGCCTTCATGGGAAATATTCACAATCTCTGTTATTCTTGTGGCCGTTGTTATGATCATTATGCAGACCCTCATTATATTTTCTCAATCTGAATATTCAACCCCTCCCAAGTCACTTGCTACAGAACCATTGAGGGATAGCCTACTTCCAAAGTGAGTCGTCACAAGTGCTACAGAAGTCTTTCAATAGCATCAGTCAGTGGCTTCTTCTTCTTCTTCTTCTTCTTCTTTTTCTCACTATTATTATTATTTATTTGTTATTATTATTTATTTGTGGAGAAACTACAAATGTATAGCATCTCATATGAAGATTGTAGCTTCTTTTTGGCAACATGTACTATATTTATATTAAAGCTTTGTATCCTTGATACGCTTCTTGGGTGCTTGACAAATCATTTCTGGTTATCACTTGCTCTTAGTTGGGGTTTACCACAATTTTCCTGATTTGTTGCCAATTTTGCCTTAAAGTTTCTTGGTCACGTGGATGGAACATAAAATGGGAGAGGAGAGGCAAAAGGAAAAAAATTACTGTTGACGTTTGGGGGATTTGTTCTATTTCCTCTTTCGTTCTTTCGGTGTACAAGGAATGGAGGCAAGGAAAAAGGTGGAAGAATTTCATTAACAAATCCAACCATGACATGCACAAACATTAATCATTGCACTATATAACAACATAGAAGTAAGGTCTTTCTTTTTTAGTTTTATTGGCGTCATAGGATAAAACAAGAATGATGGCTGCTTTAAAGTGCAGATAATTTTGTGTAGGTTTTGGAATGCCTTGTCACTCAGTTGTCTTTGTGTGTATGATTTAGAAATACAACTATTTATTTTTAATGCCAAGTGTCGCAGGTGTTTTGCTATCTCTTAAAAAGATATACCTATTGAGTTATGCAACGCTACCGCTTATATCCTAATTTTTACTTTTTTCATATTTAATATAGAATTCGAAACACTTTCAGGGTGAGACATGACACTCCCCCCACCCCATTTTGTCAATGTTCTCATACTTATCTCCCTTTCAAGGCTCTTGCCATGAGTCCCATCATCAAATTGGTCTCTTAAGAGATACTCTAATACCGTTCATTATAAAATTCACTACAAGAAAATAGTCCTTTAGCGACAAAAAATTTTCGTTGCTAAACCAATAAAATCCGTCGCTAAATGCATTTAACGACGGATTTAGCGACGGAAAAAAATCCGTCGGTAAAACGGCTGTAGCTAATTTAGCAACGAAAATCAGCAACAGAAAATTAGCGACGGAATTTCCATCGCTAAATTACCAACGGAAATTCCGTCGCTAAATTACCAATGAAATTCCATCATTGATTTTACTTTTGGTTGAAAATTTTATAATTGAAATTTTGTTGATAATTTTTTTTCCAATATAAATGTCCATTTGTAATAAAAACATGTATTTCATTTTCATAATGATTCGTGTAATGAAAATAATGCAATTTGATCATAATTCATTAAAAACAACAATATAATCATATTAATAGAAAATACAACACAATCATGAAAATATATATAATATCCAACAAGTTTTCAAAGTTTTTCTCCAACATACATGTTTGCAAATTTAACCATACAACTACACATAATATAACAATGTTTTAAGAGACCAAAATAGAGAAATAAATAATAATCCTATTTTGGGTGACCATCGGCGGATTGATGAGCATCACGTGTAGATGAACTTGGACCAACATCTTGATTCATCTTTTGAATAACATCTTGGAGGAGAGATGGTACTGATGGTGTTTGTTGTTATTGCAATAAAATTGTTAAAACCTCGTAAAGAACCGCCTTCCTTCTTTTGTTTTCTCATAAAGAACTGCCTCTCTTTTTTTTGTTTCCTCGATAAGTTTTGCCATTTTTTTCTCCATTTTTTCTTTCATTTTTTTTCTCAAGTTTCTCAATGTTAGAAACAAAATATGGAGTTAATGGAGATGTATCATTAGGATATTGAGCAGAAGATGATTGTGATGTACTTAATACTTCATTAGCAAGCTTTTTGTATCTAAATCCATACACAAAACCCTTAGATATACCATCAGCTACTGCTATCCAAGAAGAAGTATCAAATCCAGGTCGAGGTGTAAAGTCATCACTACCATATCTTTGTGACTGAACATCCTCGTATTCATTCTGTTTACACAAGTAAAATAGGTACACTGAATTAGTTATAACATATTTGCTACTTATATATTAATAATAAGTAAAATAAAATTAATAATAAGTCAATCTTCTAATATACAAATGTGTAAGAAAGATGCACAGGGTCAGTCATTATCACTTCTCAATACATTTTTGAAGCTATAAAATAGTATATCATGTAAGTGAAAAAATAAAGAAGAAGAGTAAATTGGATAAGGAATATGCAATGAATGCATATTTAGATATGCAGTTTTTGATACAGAAAACAAGATCTATGCCAAAACTTTAACACTTCAACAACAAAGGCACCAGAAAAATCCTATAACAACAATTGTTCTGCATGCAGGTTTGTGTGCCATGTGCATGAGAGAAATAATATACTAAAATGCATGAGACGGTTAGATGAAACCAAGCAAATTTGCACGTGTTTATCTTAACGTGAGAGATTTTCCAATATATCTATGAGATTTCAGTTTAATTGTAATGAATTTATGAGTTTCTTAAATTTTGGGATGATTTTGCAGCATTGTTAAAATTTCAAGAATATGTTAAAAAATTTTCTATATTATAAGTTGCTGTAGATAAATTAGCACTATAATTAGGTGAATTACGAATGCTTTTGCAAGTAGGAAAATACGAGCCTAATGAAGCAAGTGATAAACTGACGTAATATTTCAGAGTCGAAAGGAATGGGCAGGTAGATATGGTAGCCGTTGAGAGTAGAAAGAGTGCAAAATGACGAATGAGGAAGCAGGGAGAAAACAATTCAAGCTATTGGCTAGTGGCTTGCAAACGCGGATTGCCTTGCCTGTCAAAAAGTAGGCCCACAATTTCCCAAACAGAAAATTAAGAAATCACAAAATAGGTCAATGTTAAAAATAGATAATGAATTACCATTCCACTTAAGATGAGCTCAGAAATGAGGAAGTTTAAAAAGAATTATGACTGGAGTATTTGCTGGTGATATGAATTTAAGTTCATGAACAGGACAACAGGGTTGCAAAGGATAAAAAGTTAAAAAACCAGGTCCAACTAAAAAATTGCAGGGGCCCTCTCCCTGCCTGTCCACATTGTTTATTTTCTAACTATTAACTTCTTTTAGCTTGAGTTTATTTACCTTTTAAATTATAGTGTACTTGCAAATTAAGACAATTTTCGTTCAAAATTTACTCAAATAAAACTTGTAATTCTCAATTTTTAATAACAAATAAACAACAATAACATAGAATTTCGTATAAAGCATTTATATTTTTTGTCTGTTCATCATTGCGAGTTCTTGGTTTCTCCTTTCGAGCCATCTAGGAAAATAATCTCAGGTTAGTTGTTGCTATAACAAGTTAACGTGACATTTAACTTTTACCACTTACAGCAAACAAATAAACAGAATTTGGAAATTGATTCCTTGCCTTATTTAGACCACTTGAAGTTTTTCCAGACCAGATCTCTTTTCTTCTCTCATATACTTTGCTTTGCTTCTTTGATTATTACCACTTGGAAAAAGTCTGATAGATAAAGACAAATGCCTAGGACGTCAAAGCCATTCAATCTTCAATACCGTAATGCTTTCAAACAAACTTGTCTCTTTCCTTTAGTTCGTGCCTCTCCCCAAGAGTCACTGAAAAATTCTTGACATAATTTCAGGAATTTCTTTATTTTAATGTTAATTCTCCAAAATAAATAATAATATAGAATATCCAAATTCAATTTTTTCTAAAAAAGAAAAGTTACCTAAAAAAAACTGCATCCTGAAAGAACTATTTATTTAAATTGGTCATTAATTTAATTGGTTTTGACGCTAACGGGCTGAAAGATCCGTGAAGCTAGCTCCAACCCGGCAGCCATAAACAGAAGTTCCTTTTTCTTCTTTGGATTGGATATGCAGCCATAAACAGCCCCAAATATATAAAAATAACTATACCTCAATCAAACACATTCAACAGTTATGGATTTCAAAAAAATAAAACACACTCAACAGTTAGGTGATCTCCGTTTAAAACAAAGAATGCAGCTTCAGTTATATCACCTAAAACAAGCAAAAAATGAACCAAGCAAAAATTAGAGAGCAAAAATAGATATATAACTTTCAGTTCAGCTAATCTTGCTCTGAATCTCAGCCGGAATCTCAAATCTACTCTGAATCTCAATCTCTACAGCTTCATTCCGAAATACTCATTTTCAAATGTTAGATGTAAAACAACTACAGATTTAAAATCTAAATCTAAAGCATGAAATATTAAAAAGAAAGAAATTTAACAAAGAAAGAAAGCTGCAGAGAGTGGTATAGGAGAGAGATCGAGAGAGATGGGGGCTGAGTATTTTGCAGGGCATTAGAGAGGGGCGGCAAAATTGGGTCTGTTCGTGCTGGGCATGAGAGAGAGAGAGAGAGAGAGAGAGAGAGAGGGGTAGAAAAGTGAGTTAAGTTAGGGTTGCTTGCACGGCATTAGAGAGAGAGAGAGAGAGAGAGAGAGAGAGAGAGAGGTGGAAGGTTGGGTCAACTTTGGAGGCTGGAGGCTGTTGACCAATTGGAGGGAAATTGTAAAAATTTCAGATGCCAACAAAGTTGGAGGTAGACGTGGTTCTAAAATCAACAAACCCGACAAAGTGCAATTGGTAACTAGATATGTTTATCTTGTACTTTCTTAAAATTTATTGCTGCAATGGTTTCCTAATGGTCTTCACTCATTTTTCTTGGAAAAAAAACTCTGGATTCAGGGAGATGAACTGTAACTCTGTGATGTTGATATTAAAATTTTTTGTTGTTTTTTAGGAATTCAGGGAGGCCCATTTGTCATGATGTTAAAAGGAAGTGATAATTTAATGATTATAAACGTTTGGATTGTCAGTGCTGGTTTAATCGGTCCTCATTGAAATTTTATTGTATGATCATGTGTCAATAATGCACCAGTGTTTTCATCCGGAAAGGAATTAATTTTTCATTCTCTCCTTTTTCTGTGGTTGGGTGCAAGTTATTATGTTATCTATCAAGTATCTCTTTTAAGATCCTAGTTAATGTAAAATAAAATGGCATGCATATTTTTTATTTATTTTATATATTATTTTTAATTTTAAAAAATTATCTCAACATGAGTTATAAAATATAACGGGGTTTGGCCCACGAAATATCCTTTCGCCTTTTATATATTGACGATTATGCCCCGAGATTGGTCTATTTATGACTTCCTCGTTTAGTAATTTCATGCGTTGAAAACTTTTGTGGGCAAAAATAGAATAATTTTTTAAGGAATTTTCCATTTTTGGGTAATAACGGTGGTTTCAATTCTATTTCCATGTTCACCCATCGTAAACTGGAAGGAGTAATTTAATTAGGAAACTTGGAATCAATTTAAGAAAACGTCCTACTTAATGAATTATCTATTTTGACGGGGCATTCTAATAATATTCGAACTTTTAAGGATACGATTGAACTTGACGTTGTACCATTCTAAATGATTTTGAACCAAAATAAATAAATTACACATCAGTCCCTCGAAGATTGTGTGTGTCTACTTTTGCAATATAAAAAATAGTTTTCTAAATTTTATTTTTGTTTGCTTTTTTAAAAAGTTCCTCCAACTTGTACATGAACTTAATGTCTCTCTTTTTTTAATATACTAGGCAAATATTTATACCCTATTTGAGTCAAGAATTTGAGTAAGAAATAGGAAATTAAATCAAAAGCAAATTAATTTCATATATTTCTTATTTATAACTAAGCAAATTAAATTTATCAAACTTTGTACTAAACTCTCCACTCTTGTGTAATTGCAGATTTGTAGTAAAATTAATTAAATTTGATTATTGAAAAGAATAGTTATCAAGAAAATTTAATAAATTAAAAATTGATTTGGTACGTAATAACCCAAATTAAAGGTTATTTGAAAACATTAAAAATTCAAGGGACCATCAAAAAAGGAAAAATAAAATAGAGGAAATGAGACTAGGGACAAAAATGACAAAAAAGAAAGTGAAGAGACCAGAACAAAAGGAGATGAAATTTGAAGGATTAAATTACAAAGTCAAACATAGTTTGTAGTTCATGTAGTTTAGTTTGATGATTAAATCGTAAACTGAACCGTGAAAAAAAAGTATTATCTAAATTGAACCAAACTGCAATGTAATTCAGTTTAACCAATTTAATCATTTTAGTTTGATTTGATAAACACTTTATTTTAAAATTTTAAAATTTTCAATTTTATATTAAATTTAGTAATAGTTTCATATATTTAAATTTTTAATATTATATATATTAAATCTATCTTCACTCTTGCATGGTAACGTGGAGCCCCAAACTCATCCAAGTCCGATTCATAATGGCAACTCGTCCACCTTTCGTAAGCAACATGATCTACTATATACATTGATGAGTGCATTCCTTCTTCTATTCTAGCAATTTGGAAGATTTAACAATTGATGTGAGCCATTACAACATATTCAGTTAATTCAGATCTTCTATCTCCCTAGTGTTCAACGAGTAACTAATGAAAAACAGTCGTGTCACTAATTTAGCAATAAAAAATATGTTCCATTGACAAATTAATGACGAATTATCAATAAAATGCATGGTTTTATCACTAAATTAGCAACGGATTACTGATGGAACTTATGTTTATCGCTAAATTAGCAACGGATTTAGCAACGAATTAGTGGTCCGTCACTAAATTAGGGACGGATTTAGCGACGGATTGGTGGTCCGTCGCTAAATTAGTGACAGATTGGTAGGTTGTCGCTAAATTAGAAACGGATTTATCGACAGATTGGTGTTCCGTCGCTAAATTAGTGACGGATTTAGCGACAGACACCAATCCGTCACTAAATTAGCGACGGACACCAATCTGTCTTTAATTTAGTGACGGATTTAGCGACGGATTGGTGGTCCGTCGCTAAATTAGCAATAGATTTAGTGACGGACTTGTGGTCCGTTGCTAAATTAGCAACAAATTGATGGTCCGTTACTAATTTAGCGACAGATTTGCCGACGGATTTGTGGTTCGTCGCTAAATTACCGACGGATTGGTGCTCCGTTGCTAATTTAGCAACCGATTACCAATGGAACTTACGTCCGTCACTAAATTAGCGATGGATTACTGACGAAGATTTTTCTGTCACTGATTCAGCAACGATTACCGACGGAAATTTTTTCCCTCGCTAATTTAGCGACGGATTACCGATGGAAAAATTTTTTTGTCGCTGATTCAGCAACAAATTATCGACGGATTGCTGTCCGTCGCTAAAATTAGCGATGGATTACTGATGAAATTTTTCCGTCGCTAATTGGCGACGGATTATATCCGTCACTGATTTTCCGTCTCTAAAGCCCTGTTTTCTTGTAGTGATTATTACTCACTCTTTAAAAGATACACTCATTAAAGTGTATAGCACAATTATTTATATTTTAATCTTCCTATTTCTTCATATCTAATATAGAATTCGGAAGACTTAGGGACAGAATGTGACACTAGCCTCAACCATAACGTGGGTAACTGCTAAAAATAGAAATAAACTTTAAACATTTAACTTGAATTAAAAATTTCAAGTGCTTGAAATCACTACAATAACCAAGAATACCCAGCATCTCGTTGCATTTTACATGCACCTCAAACCAACTCTATTTTTTCTGTTTTATCTGTTCAGTATCACATATCCTCACTCACATCTCTAACTCAATATATGATGCCTTCTCCACTTTAAGTCGTTTTACTATATAACTCAAACAAAGGTCCATCTTATGGTAGGAGTTTCTTCTTAATTCAACTTGAGGTTGTCTAATTAATCAAATAGAGACGCACATATCCCCTTCAGTCGTGTAGATGTTCACAATATTGCAGCTCTTTATAGATTGAGTTAATCTTGGTACTCTATGGACAGCTGAAAACCCTTAAATGTTTCATTTGTAGAAATAATGGACAAAAGGGAGAGGTAATTATAAAGTAAAAGAGCTTTCCATCAAGCCAATAGATTATAATCATAATTATCAGAACTAAACCAAACTAGCTGGTTGGACTGGCAACTTGCAATCAAACCAAATTGCACCAACAAAAAGCTATAGACCAAACATATTTTTGTTTCAACTGCTTTTTTAACACATGGTTGAACAGGTCTCTCAACCTTTCTGCTCTCAAAGATTGAAATTGAGACTTCTAAAATTATAATATTTGATAATTAGAGAAATACTAATTCTAATAACTTATTGACTTAAAAAATTGACATAAAATACTCAAACATAAACTGTTTAATAATATTCTTAAGAGTTTTATATAAGTAGAGTCTCACACTCATAATCTAATATACGACAAGATATCACAATCTCCTGCAATCAAATTTAATTAAATTTCAAGGATACTCTCTGTGCAATATGTGATAAAACCATTGTTATAACATTTATATTGTGATAACCGGAAAACCATTAATCCCAAACAACTTGTTGAGTCCAAATTGTAAGCACAAGTTGTTTAGCAATAACTTCAAAAAGTTTGCACAACATAATTTTGCATTCACAATCTAATATAGGATGGACATCACAATTTTTTGTGCTAAAAAGCCTTCACTTCTCATCATGGCCGTGACCAAATGGATCCTTGTAATACCCTGTTTTGACTATTGTGTATATTGGGACCTAATTGAAATAATTTGAACATGTAAGATTAAATTGAAAAAATAAAAAATTTTAAAGATTGAATCCAGGACTGTAGGGTTCACAGCCCAAAACAATTATTAAGTTTAATAGTTTAACATGAACCGTAATAGGTTGATTCCATTCTTTTTCAAATGGGACGTGTAAAGCAACTTTAGTCCAAGATACCACAGAACATTTTTATTTTTATTTTGGGATGTTTATTTTGGTCATATTATATTATACTTTCCTTTCGTGGCTAACTAGATTAAGTCAATCAAAGACTTGATCAAAAAAGCTCTAACGTAACTCTTTTCTTTTTACACCTCTTAATTTTTTTCCCTTATTCTTTTCTTTGGAACTTTTAGATTTATTTACATTCATTCGTTCACACACTACATATACTAAGTTTGTTATTATTATTTTTTTTTTGAAAACAGAAAATATCTCATGAGCAATCCGAGGAAAGATCTTTGAACAAAATGGTACTGATAATTTAGCATAACACCTTACCCAAATGGAAATGAAGCTTTGATTCCCTTTCTCTTGTTAGTGAACCATATGCATTCATTTTTCATGTTAAATAGGTCTTTAGCATTTTCGAAGTACTTTTTCTAACTTATATTTCTTCCAAAATTATTTTCACAACTTAAGTCATTCTCCATAAAGACTACATAAATTTCATTTTAGATGATTTAGTACTCCTTAAATAAGCCAAGTGGCAACTCTTTTATTCTAAAAAATTTAAGGCCTATTTTTTAAACAAGTTTAGAATGTGTTCCATCTTGTATATTTGAGTTTTCATGCATGTCTTTTCTTTTGGGAAAAGGAGTTGGCCAAAATTTGGGTTACAACACCTAATTTGATTGAGTCAAACCCTAATTCAAAAAAGAAAAAAAACACAATGTCAAACTTTACAACTAGAATGTTAAAGTTAGACAAATCCCTAAAACAAAATTCAAACACCCTAGATAAAAACCAACGGAGAAGGAGACGATACCCTAATTTGAAATAAGACAAAACAACATTAAGTCCTAGCCTGCTATTATTGTGAATGTTGCCACTTTTAAAAGTGAGAGACTAAAGATGGACTAATTAGAGGGTTGAGGTTAAAAATAAAGCTT
Organism: Thlaspi arvense; assembly: GCA_911865555.2. NCBI lineage: Eukaryota > Viridiplantae > Streptophyta > Magnoliopsida > Brassicales > Brassicaceae > Thlaspi > Thlaspi arvense. The sequence continues at coordinate 44,575 of CAJVSB020000931.1, read as the reverse complement.
AATCCTAGCCCTTGAGATGAAGTTGGCTACATGTAGCGTCCCAAAAGGCAACTTTAGAGGAAAGGTGAATTGGATGTTTTTCGTGAAAGTTAAGCATATAAAAATTTAAAAGCTTAAACAAAGATATGCAAACTCTTTTATAGTGGTTCAACTTTATATCCAAATCTATATCCACTCTCTCAAGCTTCAATCGATCAAAATTATACTAAATCTCTTGCACTTGACGGAGGTAAGAATTCCCAATTACAAATAAAGTTTTTGATATGGTGAGCTTTAAACACTAATATAAATTGTAACAAATATGAAATAGAAATGTAATAATTCCTCTTAAGTAGGATTAGCTACCACTCATGTACAAAATAATCTCACTTCAAAAAGGCATTTTCAAGAATAAATAATTTGCCCTAGCACTCTTTGTTCAAGTAGTAAATGTAGCATAAAAGAGAGAGAGAGAGAGAGAGAGATTTAAAAGATTTTGAGAGCTTGTTCTTGGATACTTCTTCCTTTAAGATAAGCTCCTTTTATAGGTAAAATTACCAAAGAGTTGTTGAAGAGATGTTGGGCAACTCTTGGCCTTTGTGAGATGGAAGAAGACAAATTTTAGTCTTCTATCAGTAGTAACAGCTCATAGACTAATTTCAAAAATTAAAAAGATAACTTTCAATGTTTAAAACATCCTAGAAAAAAATTGGATACTCTAAAATGAGTCTACTTTTAAACACAAGAAGAGCTATTAGACAATAACTAGCCATTTGACAGAAATGGTCTATTTTTCAAGGACATGTCAGACTAAAAAATTACTTCTGTCAAGATTTATTAGTCAACTTTAAAATAGTCTAGAAACTTGAATTTTTAATCAAAAATAATAAATTATATATTTTTGAAAAGTTCATAACGTTTACTTTCATTTGAAATTGAATTTGTATAAATTGGATTTTTATATTTTAATATATGATTAAAATACCATGTATACTCATTTTATTTATTAACAGTATGACTTAGCAAAAATTATTCAATTAGAAAAATTGCATCTACTTAACTATAAATGTAAAATGTCTATGTAATATATCTATTTAAAACTTGGTACGTTTATTTTACAAGTAAAATAGCATTAAAATTTTAGTATCATAATAAAATATATTTTACTATTTAAAACTTATATGGTGCAAATTTCAATAATAACTTTTTTAGCAGATAGTATATATGATTGATATAAAAAAATTGACTTAATGTAGAAGGGTGTATGAGTCAATTTATACATCAAAATAAAGTATTTGAGTATAGTTTTATATAAAATTATACTTGTTATTTTTGGAAATTTATATAATAAGATGTGATCAATTTACTACATATATGTCCATTTCACTTTTCTAGCATAACATGTAGTGAATCTCCAAATAATAAAACTCAACAGTATGAATTATCAATATTGTCTATTATAATTATATACATATAACAATTTTAATTTGTTTTGTCATTATCAAAATAAATATGAAATCTTGAGACTAATAAAATGTGAACATTTGAAGAAGTGGCCAATCGATCAACCAAAGACTAAAGTTGTGGAATGCCAATAGATGGAGAGGGTAGAGTTAACATTGTCAACTAGTCTGCAACCATGAGTAATAGATGGGCAAAGAATAAAGTGAGGGATAAAGAGAGTAAAAGTGGGGTTGCATGAGTAAAAAGAATGAGTAATGAGTGTTAGCAAACTTAAAGTTGGGGGGCTATTCTTGTATTGAGTAATTTGGTTAGTTTATTCAAAAAATCAAATTAAAAACTTACAAGACAAATAGCAATTTACTCCTTAAAAAAAATTTTACTTTTAACATTATATCACCTACAAATACATAAAAGAGATTTTACTCATGTAAATATTAAATTTATAACATTTACCCCACAGTCAACTTTCAGCTGAAATATTCATCAAAAAGTTAACATTTGAAGGGCATAAATATTTTTTAGGTATAAATTCCAATTATCGATTATCGAAATGGAGCATGGTGCACTTCAGGCAGAGACTTGATGGAGTTCATGTTGACTGTCAAATTTCCAATACTCATTATCAATTTGCAATGCCAACTAAAAGATTTCTTTTTGCAAACTTTTATGGGAACTTCTTCGAATCAAAAAGTCATATGCATTCCTTTTCTCTAAGTATTTATACTTGAAAAGATATTTGTATTCTTTAAAAGTGTAATTTGTAGTGAATATTGTTGTCCTAAAAAAAACAACCCAAGAGGGAGGTGAATTGAATATTTTTCATAAAAGTTAAATATAAAAAAAGATTACAAGATTGAATAAATGCAATTCACCCAAAGTAAATATAAACAATTATAAATAAAGTAAAGAGAGTAAGGATAAGAGATGCAAACTCTTTCGTAGCGGTTCGATTTGCTATCCAAGTCTATTCTACTCTCTCGAGCTCCAACTGGCTAAGGTTTTACTAAATACTTTACACTTAATGGAGGTAAGAAATCTCAAGTACAAACAAATTCTCTCGCACTTGGCGAAGGCAAAAAAAATTCAATTATAAAGCCTTTGATTCGGTAAGCTTTATATACCAATACAAATAGTAATAGAGATAAAATAGAAATGTAGCAATTCTTCTTAAGTAGGATTATCTATCACTCATATACAAAAATAGTCTCACTTCAAAGAGGCACTCTCAAGAATAAAATAATTTGCTCTATGCACTATTTAATCTAGTAATAAGCAATATCACACAAAGAATTTTAGAGAAAGATTGAGGAGACTTTGAGAACTTGTTCTTGTGTACTTCTCTCTTCAATTTATACTTCTTTTATAGGCAAAAATACCAAAGAAATGTTAGAGAGATGTTAGCCTTTGTGGAAGACAAAATCATTTGTCAACAGCAACTGCACATATGCTCATTTTAAAAATTCAAATAAAATGACTTTGAACGTTCAAAAAATCTTAAAAATTTCTTAAACATTCTTCAATGAGTCTATTTTCAAACACAAAAAGAATCATTGAATTATCGTACACCATTTAAGAGAAATGATCAAACTTTCAACGACATGATAGACTATAAAATTGCTTTTGACAAAAGTTGTTGGTCAAGTTCAAAATTGTCTAAAAATTTGAATTTATCGTCAAAAATAACAAATTATATATTTTTGAAAAGCTTATAACGTTACTTTTATTAAAATTAGATGTGTACAGTTTGACTTTTATATTTTGATATATTATAAAAATATTATAATATACTCATTTTGTCTGCTGGTTGTGTGACTCAGCAAAATGGTCCACTTTAAAATTATATCTATCAATCTATAAGTATAAAACATGCATATTATATATAAAACTAAAGCTCAGCATGTCTAATTTATAAATAAAATCAATTCAGAATTTGATTTATATCATAAATTATATTTTACTATTTAAAATTAATATCGTGCAAATTTCAATATTGACTTTTTCAGAAAACAATATATGAAATTGAATAAAAAGATTACTTTGACATAAAATAGTATATGAGATAAATTATACATCAAAATAAAGGCATTGGAGTGTAGTTTCATATAAAATTAACCTTGCTATTTTTTAAATTTTATATAATAAGATATGATCCATTTACTACATACATGTCTAATTTGACAATTTCACTTAGTAGCACATGTAATGTATATATCTCCAAATAATAAACTCAACAATATAATTTGTCCATATTATCCATTATATAAATATATATATTTATAATAATTTTAATTTATTTGTCATTATCAAAATAATTATGAAATCTTAAGACTAACAATATTCCTATTTTTTGTGATGATAAAACAAATATATAATACAAGATATCTATTAAACACATATCATATAAATTCTCTCTCTTTTTGACATCATCAGAAAGATAAACTATATAAACTCCCCTTCAATATATGCATGAAAAGGATTTGGAGACTCTTCCACCTTCAAAAATGAATTAATGCAAATCATATTAATTATATACTTGAGTCTATAAAACCAAGTTCATTTTTAATAAAACATAATCTTTCTTTATTAAGGGGTTTTATAAAAATATCCACTAATTAATATTCGGTATTCACAAATTCTAGTGTTATATCACATTTTTAAACATGATCTCTCAAGAAATGATGTCTAATATCAATGTGTTTCATTTTTTAGTGTTGAATAGGATTCTTAGATATGTTAATAGCACTAGTATTATCACACTTGATGGGAATGTATTCATAATTAAGTTCAAAGTCTAGTAAAGTGTGTTTTATCTATAAAATTTGTGTACAACAACTTCTAGCGGCTATATATTCTGCTTCGGCTGTAGATAAGGCAACCAAATTTTGTTTCTTACAGTTCAAGAAACTAAAGAGTTTTCAAGAAAATAACAAGTTTCACTAGTACTTTTTGTATCCAATTTATATCCTCCAAAGTCCGCATCCGAATAACTAGTAAGTTCAAAAGAGATTCTACTAGAATAAAATAATCCTACATTTATAGTTCTTTTAAGATACTTAAGAATTCTTTTGATGGCATGCAAATGAGATTTTTTTAGACTTGCTTGAAATCTAGCACACAGACAAACACTAAACATGATATTGAGATGGTTAACAGTTGAGTACACTAAACTACCAATCATATCTCTATATAACTTGATGTCTGTAGGTTTTCTATTAATATCTTCATTAAGTTTGATTGAGGTACTAGTAAGAGTTCTCATAATTTTAGAATTATCCATTCCAAATCTTTTTAATAGCTATTTAATGTACTTAACTTGATTTATCACAATCCCTTCTTCGAGTTATTTTATTTGAAATTCAATAAAGAAATTCAACTCACCTATCATACTCATTTCAAATTTATTTTGCATAGATGAAACAAATTTTTCACATAAAGATTCATTAGTAATTCCAAAGATAATGTCATCTATATAAATTTGAACAATAAGTAGATCATCATTTTCTTTCCTTATGAATAGAGTATTATCTACTTTTCCCATTAAAAATCTATTTCTAATAAAAATTTTGAAAGTCTTTCATATCATGATCCAGGAGTTTATTTCAAATCATATAAAACTTTTGAAAGTTTGTAAACATGTAATTGGATGAGAACCCTAGGTATTCCATAGACCTAAGAACTTAGTTCTGTGTACAATTTGAAAAATAACTCAGCCACTCTAACCAAAGATAATTGAGTAAAATTTCTAATCAAATACAAAATAACATTTAGTAAACTTGCAATCTGTGGTAACTCTAATTTCTCATAGAATTAATTCAAAATCATATGCATAAGCAGATAGTTTTAGCTACATCATCTCCTAAAAAATAAAAATTATACCATGTTCATATTTAGAAAAATCAGTACAGGGTCAACATCATTCATGGAGTTCTAGAAATATTAAGCACAAACTAAGATAGAAATCGAAATAAGGAAGAATAAACCCAAAAATTGTTGTTCTTGTCTCCTTCCTACTACAGTGATGTTACTAATTGTTGGAGCTCAGTTTCCCTCCTTTGTTGCTTCTTCTCCTAAAGCTAAACCCTAGGTTCTTCCCCTTCTAGTTGTGCTAAACTGTTGCATCAACTCCTCCTGAGAGGGGAGAGAAAAAGACCCCAAAAGTCTGCCCCTGATTTCCTTTTAATCCCCTTTTTGCCATATCATAGTCTTCCTTCCACTAAATCCCACAACAACCCTCATAAAATAGCCTTAACTTCCCTCAAAAATAGAAAACTAGTCGGGTCTCCATTGCTATCGGTTGCTAGTTTCAAATTTTAGCTTCAAATGTAACATTACATAGCTAAAATAGGCTTACATTACCATTGTCAAATGGCTTAGAGATGTTGGCTTTAGATAGGGGCATTGGCTTGACTTTGGAACTTGAAATGAACTGGCCTACAGTATGTTCTTCTAAATTTGGGCTTTAAAAATATGTTTTCTAGCAACCACTTGAGCTGGGCTCTAAACTCTTTCATAATGGGCTTCAAATTGTAGACTTAGCCCATTGGGTTATCACTGTTCTTTTGGACTAAGGTTGCTAGACCACAAATTTGGATTTGAGTGATTATGGGCTTCTTTTTCTAAATGCAGGCTACATGTACAGCCAGAAAGCAAAAGATTAAAAAGAAAAATTTAATTTAAAATGTAGATGGAACAACATTAAAGTAATGGAAAATAATAAAATAAATTAAATTAAAAATATGATTGTGTACTCTGCTTTGGCTCTATTTGCATGAATTGATTTTAAAATTTGGGGAAGTTGGATCTTGAGTTGATCTACAGGTTTGGTGATCTGCATATATTTGTTGTTGATCCTTCCAATTAGTGGGGCATAAGGGCTGCATTTTGGTGTATTGGCCTACTGCAGACTTGCTAGTTTCCTTAGACTTACTATTTAATTCTAGTGGTCTGGTGGGCATGATAACATAGGACTGGGGTGATATGGGTATTGGTGAGCCGTTTTGCAACTTTTGCAACTTTTGCAAGGACTTTAAAAATTGAAATGTGCTTCATTTGCTGGTTTCTTTTAGATTTTAACTTGGGTCAAGGAGGTTTGGAATGTTGTCAAATTCTGATTTTGGAATATGTTTTGAGATTGCCTTTAGCATCTATACAGTACTATTGATATTGATGGGAGCTGAAGTTGAGGGCTTGAACATGGGTTTGATTCTGGACATCAACTCTTTGATGGCATGGCTGGAGTTTGATGGTAGACTTGGGTTCATTAAAATTGAGCCTGGTTTTGGCTTGCTGTTATATTACTCCTACACATTGGAAATCTATTGGTTGCTTTTGAACTAGCTCAATAATCAAATTTGCAGCTCAATATAGTGGAAATGGCTTTAGCTTTTGAAGACAAAAAATTGATCTGTTTGGTGCTTGCTTAGGAGCTAGCTAGATCTTGTCTAGTGTGGGTTCAATGGTCTTAATCTTGGGTCTTTGGAATTGATAGCTAGCTAGACCTACTGTTACAATGGACTTATGAGTTGCTCTACTTCGATATAGATTGCTCTACTTCGATATAGATTGCTAATGTCCTCTACTATAATTTGTTGGTATGGAGAGGGCTTGAGAACTTGGCTATGATCAAGAAATGAGTTACAAATCCTACTCCACTAGAGCGATATGGTAGGACGCACAAGTCTGTAGATGAGGAAGGCATCTAGTGAGATTCATCTACAAGCTTGAAGTTGGACATTAGGCTCCAAGTTTGGTATGCTACAGGGCTTCTCAATCAGATTTAGGTTGAATTGTATGAGGCTTGGTTGGCAGTTAGTTTGGAGATAGATTTGGAATTATAGCTCTTAGGTACTAAAAGCTGGACATTAGATGTAGCTACTATGGGAAGTTGTAAGAGGACATAGGTTCAAGTCTGCTTAGGCTTTCTGGTACTCTACTAGTGTTGTTCTATAGGTGGATTGCTTTGACTTGACATGAAAGCTAGTTTTTGGGCTAGGTTATGCACATCTTTCTATATATTTTGATTTTCATCCATTGCTAGAACTTTGTTGCAAGCTAGACTTTTAGAATAGCATGTGGACTCGGTTTTTTACAGACTAGAATTTGGGCAGAGCTGCCACCCACTATGACAAGCTGGTGCTTGGCTTTTGGGTTGCAATTTTTGGTTTGAGTTTCTTATGGAGATGGGCTTTGGTGCTACTGTAGCTTTCCTCCTAAAATATGCAAATCTGCTCAGATGCAAAATAAAATGCAACTCTTTTGGACTCCTTCAACCTTGGTTAAAGGATCGGTTATAGTAGAATAAAGAACATTTGGTTGACACATAAATCAAGAAATGCATTTTAAAGTCATGTTGATAAGTACGCAAATAAAAGCAATATCTTCTAATCCAACTCCTTTTCTATGAACTATCACATCAGTGGAATAGTGAATAGCCTAAGAAATCACACATAAGAGTAAAATGGGAATCTTACCTTATTTATAAAGGAGTAACCTAATTTTTATTTATCAAGAAATTTTGGTCAATTAAAGCCTAACATATTAAAGAATTTAGTCCAATCCCAAAATAAGATAATACCTAACCTATTGAATCACTTTATATAATATAGTCTCCATGGATATAAGACTATATAATCAACGAGTTTTACAACATAGAAAATTAATTAATGAAAGTTTGGTAACTATAAAATTCTAACATTAATTTCTTGCTTAAACAGAATTTTCAAGTCTTAGAACTTTCCTCGTATAATGGAGAAACTATAAACTTTATAAATATTTTTAATTTTTAACTGCAATTTTATAACCGATATCTGTAGTCATCATGTAATATCTATAGACATTTTAGTGATATTCATTTGATTTAGGCTAATTAAATATGATTAATACACTTATTTATATAGATGAGGAAACTTGCTAAAAAATTATAATAATTTTAATTATTGTCTAATAATAATAATAATTTATAATCATTTACTAATTGATAGTGAATATCTACTCATAAACAATTAATCCTTATTTATTTAGCATAAATTTATTATTTTTTTAAATTCTATATGATGTTTCCTTTTTTCCAACGTGACGTTATGAACATCATCCACTTCTCATAAAAGGAAAGGTTTAGGCCCTGTTCTTTTTGTGCCCTAGAAGTAGATGCTTCTGCCTTTGAGGTGAAATTTTAAAGGACCTGTTCTCTTGGCCTTTATTTCAAGAGCAATTTTGAAGACGTGTGCTCCAAAAATTGGAGCATTTGCTTCCAAGACTGAGCACCGCCTTCAGGCGTGCTTAATCTTGGGAGCAAGTTGCCTCACCTTTTTTATTTCTTTTTTATGAAATACTCTGTTTTGCACGTTTCTACGATTCTGTCGATAGCATAAGGTTGACTGCACAACAAAAAGGTAAGGGGGGTTCTTTTGCTACGTTGCACTAGCCCTCTTCACAATTTAGGTTCGAACCATGAACCGGCTCGGACCGGACCGGGAAAAAAATCATACCGGACCGGACCGGCAATATTTGGTCCGATTCGGTTCTAAACCATGAAGGTTTGCAATCTGGTTAAGGTTCACATTTTTTTAAACTTGAACCAGAACCGGACCGGAACCGTGAAGGAACCGGTGAACCAGAACTGGGAATGAACCGTGAATCGTGAACTGGAACTGTGAGTAAACCGTGTACGAACCATGAACCGGAATTGTGAATGAATCGTGAATCGTGAACCGTGAACTGAAACCGGTAATGAACTATGAACCGTGAACCAGAACCGTGATAAATCGTGAAATATTTAGTATTTTAAAAGTTTAATTTTTATTATTTAATTTTTATTATTTTTTCATTTAAAATTAAAATGAAATACATTGTACATAAAGGTGTGCAAAAACAAACTAATTAATCAAACTAATTTTTAAAATTTAGTTTGGTTTGGATTAAAAAAATAATTCAAAATTATGGTTTGATTTGGTTTAAAAACCAAATTAAACCATTCTAAACAAAAAACTAAAAATTTAAAAATATTTTTGTTTCATAAAAAAATACACACATGTACATATATTTATATGATCATATATGTGTGTGTACACAAACACACATACATGCATACATACTTATATATACACACACATGTAAAAATTTTATCCACTCATGTAAATATAAATATATATATATGTACATATATTTATATTATATATAAATATATACATATATATACACACACACACATGCACCCGCATGCACGCGTGCACACACAAGTAAATATATATATGTATGTATGTATGTGCGTATACATATATAAATAGGTAAATATATGTATTTACATATTTATGCATACACACACACAAACACATACATATTTCTATATTTTTATGAATATATATATATGTTTATATATATACATATGCACGAATATATATGTTATGTATATATGTATATAAATATATATACATATATATACATACACATACTGAAATTTTAAGTTTAGTTTGGTTTGATTTATAATTAAATTAGATTGATTGGTTTCTAAAGTATTAAAACTAAAAGACCAAAAAATCAAACCCAATTATCAAAAACCAAACTAATATTATGGTTTATATATACCCATATGTATATGTACGTATACACGCATACATATATATTTTTATGTTTGTATGAGTATATATATATACGCACACATGAATATATACATATATGTATGTATGTATATACAAATCTACACACACTCATACATATACATGCATATATATACATATTTGATAATAAAAAATTAAATAAATAATTTATTTTAAAGTATTAAAACCAAAAAATCAAACCAAAATTGTGGTTTGCACACCTCTAATTGTATGTAATAGTTTAAATAAATTAGAAAATAGATTTTTTAAAAAATTTCAAATGATTTATTAGTTAATAAATAATTTTTTTGGTAAAATCAAATTGGAACCAAACTGAACTACAGATGAATCGAAATCTAACCAAATTGTGAACGAATCGGGAATCGAACCATGAGCGAACTGGAAAATGAACTGGAAACTGAAACCGTGAAACGAACCGGTCCGGAATAGTGAATCGGGCCGGAACCGACATGAATTGGAATCGGAACCGAACCATCCTTCAAGGTTTTGGTCCTGGTTCATATTTTTTCAGGACTGGAACCGGTGGTCCAGTTCCGGGCCAGGCCGGTTCAAGGCCCGTGAATAGGGCTACGTTGCACTTCAGATGGCTTCTGTAGTGTGGCACGCTAGCTCACGATTGACAAACCTCCTAGCCAATCAGTGAGGAGGAGATGTATTGTTGAACCGTTGCTTGTCTATGCTGCAAGCTAGCTTCGTGTGTCCCCGCGAAGCCATTGATTGGCTCACGAACAAGGCCAAAGCCTCTATTGAAGCAGAAGCGAAAGCCACAGTGTTCTGTAGATTCCTGACGTAGACTTCCAATCTAGAACCCAAATTTCTGAAGCAGAAGCCAAATTTAGGGCCTTCGATAGATAGAAAGGAAAAATGATGGTCAAATGGGCATATAGATTTTTGAATCACCAATAGTCGAATCGTTAACATTGAGCGCAAATTGCCGACTATTGATTGATTGACCGAGAGGAAGATGATGAAATTTTGCCTTTGTTCAACTTTAGTCTTTGATTATTTAATTACTTTTCACTTTAGTCCTTTTTAACTCTTAATTCCATCATTTAAATTTCCATCTTAGCTTCATAATTTATTCTTTTTTTGAGATCGGGCTCTAATTTTTTAATTTTTTTATACGTACTCTTATCTCAAGAATAATATATAAAAAAATATAATTTAAAAAATATAATTTAGAAATGCATACTAAAGGGTCATTTGATAAGAAGGATCAGATAAGACAAGATAGAGTAGGTAGTTGGATAAATTATTCTGAATGCATAATCATTTAGATACTTATCTTATTTAATAAAGGTGGTGGAAGTGGTAGTAATAGGGGTAGTATTGTCTAAATAAGTTAAGTAGAGGTCAGATAAAATTATCCTACCCCTCATTCCAATATAATTTATTTAGATTTGACCCTACAATTATCCAGTCTTTCCTCTATCTAGACTTTATTCAATTTTACTTTATCTGGCCTACCATACATAGATTTAAATAAAATAAAAACGGATAAATTATTCATATTTGCCCTACCCCTGTGTACCGAACGAACCTGAGAGAACAGAACAGTTGCCTTACTTTACCAAGTTACCTTTAAAACATTTCATCTCAATGACATGCATTTTATCTCTAAAACATGTTTGAGTTTAGAGATGTGGCTTTTGGAGACTAAAAAAAACGCTACCTTTTCCTCATGTAAACACCATATAACATAAATTCTTTTAAATTGGATTGCAAGGTTGTAATATTATTTCCCTTTCAACCGCCTCTCGTACTACAGTCATCTATATATATAAAATCATAGACGCGACTCTTCATCTAATTTCTATTCATCTTGATTTCAGTGGTTCCAATCTCTCCGTAACATAGGTAGGCACCATTATCAATCTCTGTGCAGACGACTGGAGTGGTGATCCTCCACACTTACGTACGAACATCATCAATCGATGGGGTCGTTGAAGCAAGACGATGAATTGGAGAATGGTATGGAAGAATCAAAGGAAGCAATCCTGTACGTGAACGGCGTCCGTCGAGTATTGCCCGATGGCCTGGCTCACATGACACTTCTCGAGTATCTCAGAGGTAAATTCACTCCTGCCCTAGGTTCAATTTCAAAACGAAAGGTCCAAATTGTACCACGAAAAAATGGAAAGGATCGAAATTTTACCTTTATAACAGTGGAACAGACAAATGGTAAGTGTAAGGGCACTGGGGCCAGAAGGGAAAATGAAGTGATGTATTCGGGCACTTTTAACTTTGCTCTCTTTTTACTTTTTGACGTCCATGATTGTTTATCATAATTCACATGCTTATTGCAGGTTGCTAATTATAATCTGTGTTCCCCCCTTCCCTTCGAGTTGTTATTTCACCGGAAGTAGCGGAAGATAATTAACTCTTTTTACATGATCTTCGTATACAGATGTCAACTCAACGAAGCCTTTCTACAAGATCAATACGTTGTCATTTTGCTCTATATAACTCATAATTTCAGCATAGTCATGATGACTTAGATTTTTCTATTACTATATGTGCGCGGATTAATATTCATCCATTTCGTTTTCAATTACTATCCTTGATATAAACAGTACCATTTTTAATTAGAATTGTCGATGTGTTAGATTTTAATTGAATCCAATCCGAATTGATTCGAATTTTAGGTTTTTTAGCAAATTAAAATGTTTAATAGATTAAATTTAATTATAAATATTCATAATCCGAAATAAGTAGATTGGATATGAAATTAAAAAATTTAATATGTTAAAAATCAAAATTTAAATATTTTAATAATATTTTTATTTAATTAATAATTATATATATTAATAAATACTTTTATAGATAATACAATATATGTGACATTATAATTAATAATGCACTAATTTGTATTTGTGACGCATTTTATTTAATAGAATAATGTATATTTTTTCTAAACAATTCTAGAATATTCTTTTACTTTCTCTCATTTTAGTTTTTCTATTAGACATTATATTTAATAATTAATTACTTTTGAACTTTGATGAAGCAGTTGAATAAATTGGTTATAGAGTTTTCTAAGTTCTAATTATAGTATGAATAAAACTTAATAATTTTATGAAGTACTAAAATTCTATCATAATTTTTGTAATATATTGTATAACAAAAGTTTTTTTAAGCATTCATAAATAGCAATTTAATTCTGAATTTTATTTATATTTTAATAAAATCAAAATAGTTAAAAATAAATATTACATGAATTTTTATCATTCATAAATAACAATTTATTTGATTTTACATGTTTTTTATTTATTAGTTATTTGATTTTAATTATTATTACTTGTTATTTGGATTGGATTTTTTATTCGGATTTCAGATTTTTATTAGACTCGGACATGGTAGTGATAGATAGAGATCTTAGAGGATTTTGGTTCAGATTCAGTTATATATATTTGTAATCAGATTCGGATTCGGATTATTTTGATTTGATTTGAATCCGACCCATTTACAGCCCTATTTTTAACTTGAGGACTTTTAGGTTGCAGGTGTCCAAATTAGATTAGCATATTTCTCTAATTTTATATTTCATTTGTGCTACTTTTATTGAAATATGGTGTATTTAACACCTAACAGCGTGTTTGATAGGTAGTTAATTTGGGAAAAGTAGTGTAGGAAAAAAAATAAAAAATTAGGTTTAAAGAAAGTGGGCTAAGGGAAATAGTGTAAATTTGTCCTTTTTTTTTTTTTTAATGAATTGTGATGAAAGTAGGTTGTCAAATTTTAAATATCCAATTTATTTATTTTGATAATGCATGTAATATTTTTAAACAATTTATTCATAATTTTTAATTCAACATGTTACATCTACATCACTCTCTCTCCCATATATTTGTGATTAAAGGAAGGTATAGGAACTATGCAATAAATTAATATCCTTCTTTCAAAACTAACTATTCCTTCTTTCATGTCCTGCATTTTATTAAAGTTAAGTGCTGTCTTTATTTATATGTACTAAAATACTTTTCCTTCATTCACCTAGTCTGTGTTTTGTTAATATAATTTCATAAAAAGAAAATGTAGACCAAGTCATAGCTCCATTTTTTAAGTATTTCCAAACCTTGAAAAGTTTATCATGTTGTCATAAAACTCTTCCTATCTGCATCTTTGTCAGGTCAGATTTCATCTCGGACATTCTAGTTCTATAAAATATTTAGTTTCTCTAATGTCTCTTACATCTCCAATTATTTCTTTTTTCTTTTATTTTTTTAAACTTTTTTTAGGAGGGACATCTGGATTTTTTCTCTGTTTAAAACTTACTTTCTTTACCATTCTCATTTAATAACTTCTCTCAATTTTTTTTAATTTGTTTATTATTTGAATATCTTATAATACTAGTTAATATTCTTTCTTAGTATAAATACTACAAATTAAAATTTCTAGTTTTTTCTCGCTTAATTTAGAAAAGTGTATGTGTAAATACATATATTCCTTTCCGCATCTTTATTTCTAACTTTGTATTTAAGCAATGGTTTAGGCTTTTCAATTATTCTTTTGGTTTTGTTGGAATAGTTAATCTTATGTTAGGTTAGTATTAGTTTTATGTTAGGTTAGTATCTCACATCGAATAATGTGGATATTTGTTTTTGTTATGAAGTGTATATATACATGTAGTACTAAGATGATTAATGAGATAGTTATTTTTCTTCCTTCTATATTTACATGGTATCAGAGCCAAATCTCTAGTTCTTCTTTCATTACTGTGTTTTCTTCTAGTAGTGACTCAACCTTCAAATTTGACAGTATTTCACTGTTCCCCGAACCTTGAAACTCAACCTAGATCTTTGTTGTTAGTTCTCGTCAGAAACTATCTATCAAGACAGGATTGCCGTAGGAGCCGCCATGCGCCGCCGACCAGTCTGCTTCTCCGGTGCGTGTGACCCCACGCGCCACCCCCTTACCAGTCTCTTCCTTTTCTGCCGATGTCGGATCCCTGGTCAGATTCGACCATCGACTGCAATTTTTGACGCTGATCGCAACCACCGAGATCCACTGCTCGTCAGTCCAGATCCATTACTCGTTAGATCTAACCATTGGTTGTCGGTTTAGTCCATCAGCCCAGATCCGACTATAACCTCGTGAGGGTTGTGTCGATCTGTTGTTGGAATCCGATTGGCTCACCTGGTGCGATTTACAGCCATCTCCTTTCCATATGTGACCCTTGCTAATGGTTCCAAAACTATGGCCAAAGCACAAGTTTCACTTTTTCCTTCATTAAACTTGGATTCTGTTCTCTATGTTCCTAGTTGTCCTTTTAACCTTATTTCAATTAGTAAATTGACACGTGCTCTGAATTATTCAGTAACCTTTTTCAATGATTTTGTCATTGAACAGGACCGGGGCACGGGATAGATGATTGGCGCAGGGCGTGAGTCCTAAGGACTTTATTGCATTGATTTACCTTCTTCCTCAGTTGCCTGCATGTCTACCGAATCTGCCACTCTTACTCATAATCAATTGGGTCATCCAAGTCTTTCCAAACTATAGAAGATGGTTCCGAGTCTTTCATATTTGTCATCTTTAGAGTGTGAGTCGTGTCAACTTGGTAAACAATCACGCGTTTCATTTCCCAAGCGAGTTAATAATAGGGTTACGTCTCCTTTTGAGTTAGTCCATTCAGATATTTGGGGTCCGAGTCGTATTCCATCTGTCCTAGGTTTTAAGTATTTTGTCATATTTATCAATGATTATTCCCGATGTACTTGGTTGTATTTATTGAAAAATCGTTCTAAAGTGTTTTCTATTTTCAAAGAATTTTTTGTTGAAATAAAAACTCAATTCAATGTTTCAATTCGTGTTTTGCATAGTGATAATGCTCGTGAATATTTTTCTTCTTCTTTTATTGACTTCATGGCCTCTCAGGGCATTCTTTATTAATCTTCTTGTACTCATACACCACAACAAAATGGTGTCGCTAAGTGAAAAAACCACCATCTCATTGAAACAGCTCGTACTCTTTTACTCCATTATAATGTTCCCTTTCGTTTTTGGGCTGACACAGTTCTTATAGCTTGCTATCTAATTAACCACATGCCCTCTTCAGTTTTACAGTACCAAATTCCCTTTTCCATTCTCTTTCCGAATCAATCTATGTATCCTCTACCTCCTCGTGTCTTTGGTTGTGTGTGTTTTGTTCATAACTTAGCTCTTGGATAGGATAAACTTTCTGCTTGGTCCACCAAATGTGTTTTCTTAGGGTATTCTCGAGTCCAAAAGGGGTATCGATGTTATTCTCCTACTACCCAGCGCTTTTACATTTTTGCTGATGTCACCTTCTTTGACTCCTCTCCATACTTTACTACTGCATTAGATTCGGATTCTATTTCTCACATTTGTCCCATTCTATACTTAGGTCCTCCTCTTCATGCTACTTAAGAAGTTGCTCCACTTGTGTTTGAACCTCCACCTCCAGTTCGTCCTCTACAAGTCTATGGTCGTCGACCTCGTCCTCCCTTTACCAATATTGAAGAGGTTCCATTGGACTCCCCTGCTGTACCAACATCTCCTCGTACCACAGATGAGTCTATAGATGCTTCTCTACCACTAGCTCTTCGGAAAGGTGTTTGCTCCACCAAGTATCCCTATCTTATTTATACCTTTCTTAGTTATCATCGTTTGTCCCCTTCCTATTATTCCCTTATCTCCACCTTATCATTTGTGTCTGTTCCTCGAACTACTAGTGAGGCACTTTTTGATCCTGGATGGCGACAAACTATGATTGATGAGATGATTGCTTTACATTCTAATGGTACTTGGGATCTAGTACCTCTTCCTCCTGGAAAATCTACTGTTGGATGTCGATGGGTATATACTATGAAGGTTGGTCCTAATGGCCAGGTTGATCGCCTTAAAGCCCGTTTGGTTGCTAAAGGATACACACAAATTTATGACTTAGATTATTGTGACATATTCTCTCCTGTGGCCAAAATTGCCTCTGTATGTTTATTTCTCTCTCTTGTTGCTATAAATCACTGGCCTCTTTATCAGTTGGACATCAAAAATGCTTTTCTTCATGGTGAGTTACTGAAGGAGGTTTACATGGAGCAATCGTTGGGCTTTGTTGCTCAGGGAGAGTCTGGTTTGGTTTGTCGACTTTGACGCTCACTTTATGGCTTAAAACAGTCTCCAAGGGCCTGGTTTAGTCGCTTTAGTACAGTCATTCAAGAGTTTGGCATGATTCGAAGTGAAGCTGATCATTCAGTTTTCTATCATCATGGATCACACAGTACATGTATTTTTCTTGTTTATGTTGATGATATTCTCATCACTGGGAATGATTAGGAAGGTATTTAGCAGCTCAAACAACACTTTTTTACTCATTTTCAGACCAAAGATTTGGGTCGACTTAAATACTTTCTCGGGATAGCAGTGGCTTAATCCAATTCAGGTGTTGTTATTTCCCAACGTAAATATGTTTTGGATATACTTGACGAAACTGGTATGTTGGACTGTAAACCTGTTGATACACCTATGGATCTAAATGTCAAATTCTTTCCTGGACAGGGGGAGCCTCTTGCAAATCTTGAAAGATATCAGAGATTAGTGGGAAAACTTAATTACTTAACTATCACTCGACCTGATATTTCGTTTGCTGTCAGTGCAGTAAGTTAATTCCTACAATCTTTATGTGATAGTCATTGGAATGCTGTGATTCGTATTCTCAGGTACATTAAAGGAACACCAGGTCAAGGATTATTGTATGAAGATAAAGGACACACTCAAATAATTGGATATTTTGATGTAAATTGGGCTGGTTCTCCTTCAAATAGACACTCTACTTCAGAATATTGTGTTTTGATTAGAGGTAATTTGATTTCCTGGAAAAGTAAAAAACAAGATGTTGTTGCTAGGTTAAGTGCTGAAGTTGAATATCGTGTTATGGCCTTGGCAACTTGTGAACTAATTTGGTTAAAGCAGTTACTTTAAGAATTGAAGTTTGGAGTGGTTGGACAAATGAAGTTAATTTGTGATAATCAAGCCGTTTTACATATATTGTCTCCAACCTTGTGTTTCATGAAAGGACCAAGCACATAGAAGTTGATTGTCATTTCATTAGAGAGAAGATTTTGTCTGGATGTATTTCCACTACTTTTGTCAATTCTATTGGTCAGCTAGCATATATCTTTACAAAATATCTCAGAGGTCCTCAAATCACATCTCTTTGTAACAAGTTTGATGCATATGACTTATATGCTCCAGCTTGAGGGGGAGTGTTGGAATAGTTAGTTTTATGTTAGGTTAGTATTAGTCGTATGTTAGATTAGTATCCCACATCGAATAATGTGGACATTTGTTTTTATTATGAAGTGTATATATACATGTACTACTAAAATAATTAATGAGATAGTTATCTTTCTTCCTTCTATATTTACAGGTTTCTTTTATAGTACATTTACCTTTTTTTTTTTTTGCAAAGTCTTGTAACTCTCTTGTTTATTTATCTACATGTGAACATCGTTGTTCTGCTACCAACTATTATTACAAAATGATTCCTTTTCTATTGGCTTTTCATGAATCTTCATTGTTACTAATTTTACATTTATATTCATCTTGTTCTATGTCACATTTGTCTAATATACTAAATCCCAAATATCTAGCTTGAACATTTTTATCTTTCAATATATGAGGCTTCCTTTCAAATTCCACTACCTAATCCTAAAATTTTAGTAATTTCTTCTTCAAGTGTCTTATAATTGTCAGATATCAAACCATTAATCAATATATCTATATACTATGCTATGATCATCAAGGTTTTTCTTTTCTTTTTTTTATTTAAATATAAATTTTGATTTTATCAACGTGGATCAATATGGATATTGGAAGTTCCACTACTTGTGGAGTGAAATTTTGACTCTCTCTATATGAAATATTTGTAGACTTACCTAGCGTTCTTGAAAAACAAAGCTGTTATCAAGCGGCAAGTACCAACTTCTCATCTAGCTTATGAGTTTCATTATCTTCTATATTTCTATGAATTTCTCTTTTGAGAGTTAATTAGGTTTAGATTAGATTTGGTATCTTTTTCCCCACTGGCCAGAATTGTCTATTTCGTTTGTTACTGTATAAAGACTCTTACATACCCTTATTTTGTAGCTTAATATAATTGATAATGGGATCCTCTTTGGTAATACAGGTGCAGGTCTAACAGGGACAAAGCTAGGCTGTGGTGAAGGTGGTTGTGGGGCTTGTACTGTGATGGTTTCTTGTTTTGATAAAAACTTGAAAAAATGTCTGTAAGTTTCTCTTTCTTTGCTTTCTTTTGACAATCATATGCGTGATTCTCTTCTTCATTATGGATCACATATTTTTAAGCTGTTTTAGGATACTCTGTTGAGAGAGAGAGAGAGAGAGGCATAGGATTGCTAAAACCGTGTGTCTCAATTATACTACAGGTGTTGAATTTATACTATTGAAGTAATAAATGTGATGATCCTAATTATGTGCAAGATATGATCCTAATTACAAGATATGTTTGTATAGATTAAGATATCATCACAAGTTGATATGATCATATAAATGAAGATATTGATTAAGATAAGATCACATTAATACTTCCACTCAAGGTAGAGCATATAGATCAAATGTATCAAGCTTATTGCATAAATAACTTATTCAAGGAGCTTTCAAGGATTTAGTGAGAACATCTGCCAATTGATCATTTGAATTGACAAAGCGAATGGTGATGTCTCTCGATTGGATATTTTCCTTGATAAAGTGATAGTTTATCTTAATGTTTTTGGTCTTCTCGTGAAACATTAGGTTAGATGTAATATGTAATGCTGTCTGATTATCACAAACTAGTGTCATTTGCATAATCTCCCCAAATTCAAGCTATTCAAGAAAATATTTCAACCAAATGAGTTCACAAGTGATTGAGGCCATGGCTTGAGACTTTATTTCGGCACTTGATTTTGCGACCACGTATTGTTTCTTACTCTTGTAGGATATCAAATTATTCCCAATGAATAGACAATACCTAGAAGTGAATCTTCTAAACCACGGTCAGTTCTACTACTTGAAAGATCCAAAACTTGACAGCAGTGTTATCAAATGGCGGCCATGGTAGATGGCGGTGGTGGAATTCCAAAATTCCGCCACAGCACCATCTGCAATAAGGCTATTTCAAATAGCGCCGCCATGGCTGTAATCGGTACCTTACTGCTGGGCCATGGGCCTCGGCTAGCCCAAGGGTCTCTGTGGAGTGGGCTAGGGCTTGGGCTACGAAGACGATTGTAGAGCGCGAAAATCATTTCGCGCGTGAACATTGCAGTCGAATAGCAGACTGTAAATCGACAAGAAATCCAGAGACAATTGCGAGAGAGAGATGATTGCGAGCCAAACTTTGCAGTTCAAGCCGAGTGAGACAATCGCGAGCTTGACTTGTTGCCTTTCGATCGTGAGACACAGATGATCGTGATAGCTGACTGCAAATCGATAGCCGATTGCGTAGGAGAAAGCCGACTACAACAAGCCTCATGCAAATTGATAGAGACAGAGACTGCAACAAGTCTCGAGTGCAAATCGACAGTTGAGAGCTGACTGCAGTTTGCAAATTGATAGCTAGAGGCGACTGTTGAGAGTCGAACGGGGTAAATTTTTTTTTTTTTTTTTTAGTTATCAGTAATATTGCTCTCTGCTGTTACCCTGCTGCGTAGGACAACTGAGTGTGTTTTTTTTTTATAAAGCTAATGCTACTCTGTTGTGTAGAAGGAATTGGATAGGTGAAATATGACAACCGTTGGCTTTTCACAAGTCTCATCTGCTGCATTTGTCCCTCCCAGCAATAGTAATAGGAGTGATCCAGGATGGAAGTATTGTCATCCTTTGAAAGAACGTGACACAAATATTGTTGTTTGCAATTTTTGTGAAAAAGTTACAAAAGGAGGGATTACTAGAGCAAAGTATCATTTAATGGGAAAAAAGGGTAATGTTGCAGCTTGTCCCAAGTGCCCAAAACAAGTTAGAGAAGAGTTGTGGAGTTATTTTAGAAAAAAAGATAAGAGTAATCAAGAAAAGGAAATGGAAAATGGAGGAGCTAGTATTGATTTGAAGAGTTTAGGATATGGTTACGATAAAGAAGAAGAGGGTCTAAAAATGGTGATGAGGGCTAAGAAGAAGGCCAAGACCATAGATAGAAGTAATAGTATGAAAGGTCCTATGGATTTATACATGTTTCAGCAGCTAGAATCCATTATTGTAAAAAAAAAAAAGGAGAAAATGAGACAATCAGCTATAAGAAAAGCATGTGACAAGGAAGCAAGAGAGAGAGTGAATCAATACATTGCTAGATAGTTTTATCAAGCTAGAGTTTCATTCAATGCAGTCAAATTGAAGAGTTTTCATCATATAATTAAAGCCATTGGAGCCTACGGTCAAGGTTTAAGAGGGTCAACTTATCATGAGATAAGGATTCCACTCCTCAAGAAGGAGGTGACATATACTGAACAATTGATGTCTGGTCACAAGATGCAATGGGAAAAACATGGATGCTCTATTATGTCAGATGGATAGACTGATAGGAAGCAAAGAGGGTTGATCAATTTCTTGGTGAACTCTCTAGCCGGGACAATGTTTGTAAAATCCGTTAATGCATCAAAGTATACAAAGACCGGTGAGAAGATATTTGAGTATGTTGATACTCTTATTGATAAGATTGGTGAGGAGAAGGTGGTTCAAGTGATAACCGACAATGGAAGTAATTATGTCTTGGCTGGAAAATTGTTGGAAGATAAAAGGAATCATTTTTATTGGATTTCTTGTGCCGCTCATTGCATAGATCTCATGTTGGAAGATATTGGAAAAATTCCCGAAGTGAAGAAAACAATACAAAGGGCTATTACTCTTGTTGGATTCATTTACGATCATTCAATTGCCTTGAACTTGATGAGAAGCTTCACAAATAAAAGGGAGTTGGTTAGGCATGCTATCACTCAGTTTGCTACAAGCTTTCTTACATTGGAGAGGCTTTACCAAGAAAAGGAGAACATTAAAAGAATGTTCTTTTTGGAGCAATGGGCAAAATGTAATTTGGCTAAAAATTCTAAAGGAAAAGAGGTGACAAAGATTGCATTGATGCCTAGTTTTTGGCCCAAGGTTGTTTATACTCTTAAAGTGATGGGACCTCTTGTTAAAGTCCTTAAACTTGTTGATAGTGTAAAAAAATCAGCAATGGGCTATATTTATGAAGCAATGGACAAGGCTAAGAAAGCTATCATGAGGTCTTTCAAAGGAGATGAGAAGAAGTACAAAGAGGTATTCGAAATAATTGATAAGAGATGGAATTGTCAGCTTCACCGTCCATTGCATACTGCTGGTCATTTTGTAAATCCTGAATATTTCTATGACAATCCAAGCATTGAATTTGATTTTGAGATTACCTTGGGGATGTATCAATGCCTTAGGAGGCTAGTGCCTAATGAAGATGTGCAGCATAAAATTCTTAATGAGCTAGTAATTTATAAGAGTGCTAGTGGCCTTTTTGGAAATAACTTTACAATATCACAGAGGAAAATCATGGCACCTGGTAAGAGGCTTATATTACTTAGTTGAGTAAATTTTAACTTAAATTTTCAGCTCTTATCTTTCAAGGATTTAAGTTTTGAAAGTTCTTGATAACTATTTATGATTTTGTAGCTGCATGGTGGTGTAAGTTTGGACAATCAGCCCCTAATTTGCAGCAATTAGCCATCAAAATTTTGAGCTTAACATGTAGTACATCCGGCTGTGAATGTAATTGTAGTGTTTTTGAGTATGTAATGTTTTCTCTTTGATTTATAGTCTTAGTTGTTATTTCTAATTAGTGACTTAGTAAACTAGTAATAAATTTTTGAATTTAATTGATGCTGCAGGTTCATAGCAAGAAGAGGAATAGACTTGAGTATCAAAGATTAAATGATTTGGTTTTTGTGAAATATAACCAAGCACTTAAAGAGCGGCATAATTCTAGAAATGAGATTGACCCAATCTCTCTCTCCAATATTGATGATTGCAATGAGTGATTGGTTGGTGAAATGGATGATGAGAATAATGCTGAAAATGAATTGGTTCATGAAGATGATGACACTCTTAATTGGGGGGACTATTTATAGGGCAACAGGACTTGGAGAAATGAGGACCTATACAACGTCGAAAGTAAGAAATGAAGGAGGATCCTCAAGTACAAGAGCTGAAAAGAAGCAAGGTCCAAGTTCTAGTGCAAAAGCAAGGCCCCTTGGAGAAGAAGAATTGGTGATTTTGGAGGAGGAAGAAGATACCGAAGATGGCTCGGAAGATGAAGTGGGATATGCTTCAAATGATGATGAGAAATACAATGATGAGGAGGACAATTACATGGAAGATGAGGATGAATGAGGATTTATGTAGTTTAAGAATATTTTGTGTGTTTGGGATTATTATTGAGAGTTTGACTCTAACATGTGTTTTTTGTTCTTTTTTTTGAATGTTTGTGACACTTCTTTAGTTGTTATGAAATGATGTAATGATGTTTATTTTCATTTAATATTAGTTTTTAGTTGTTTTTGCAAATTTTATTGTTAATTTTATTTTTATTTTTTTGTCCGCCATGGCCGCCATTTGGCCGCCACGCCATCTGCCATGGCGCCATGGTGGTTTTTTTGCTTGCCTGCCATGGGCCGCCATCCGCCATTGATAACATTGCTTGACAGGCAATTTGTTAAGTTAGAGCTAGAGATATTGTATAAAGAAGTAAAAGGAGAATCCAAGTTCTTACTTGGGAGAACTAGGAGGAAAAACTATCTCCAGTAAAGTAGAAGAAAAATTCTCTACAAGAAGAGCTTTTCATTCCATAACTATTTTCTTAATAGATAAGTACGCATTTCTCTTTTGATTTTTTCTGTTGCTTCCCCTTTCAAATAGGAAAAGAAAATCTTTTGTTCTACCAATTCTTTCTATAAATATAATAACATCAATTCCCACTTTGCTCTTTTTTGGTTTTATGTTGAGAGCATCAAATAGCATTAAGAATGAGATTGCATATGAAGTATAAGTTTAGTTTCAATCTTTTCCTTGATGTGTATTGCACAATAATTATTGTAAATTATGTGCATTGCAAACTTATTTTATACCAAAATAATGTATATCACATAACTGGTGCTTAATATGTCATTTAGTTAGTTATATACGCTTTTGAGTTCTCTTTATAAGCTTGTATGCAGCAGCAAGCTAAAATTATCCTATTGCTGAAAACTTTATTAGGCATTATGCTATCAATGCATGCTTGGCTCCTCTGTATTCTGTGGAAGGCATGCATGTAATTACAGTGGAAGGAATTGGAAATCATAGACATGGCCTACATCCAGTTCAGGTAACTTATCCAGTTTTCTTGCTGTAAATCATTCTTGGGTGTTGATTGCTATATATTGTGTTCTGTTTCTGCACTTCCTTTCAAAACAGTGGCCACTCTCTTTTTCATGTCCATCATCATTTAGCTTAACTTGGAGGATTAGTGACACAAAGCATTAGAAAAAGGAAAAAGGAAAATGGAAAAGTTAAGATTTCAATTGGCACATAATTATGGCTTTGCGTATGATTGTGAATTGGATTTTTGGTTTATACACGTCTAAGCTGGGGTAATGTTGTGCGTGTAATATAGCTTTTACTAAGTTTTGGATGTCATATTTTGGTAAATTTGCAAATTATTGGACATTATGATAGAGTTGTCCATGGGTTTTCTTGAGAGTCATGATATTGAGTGTTGTTGTCGTTCTGCATAGGTATAGAATAACCTGAAAAGTTAACATTTCTTATTTTTCTTTTCTAGAATTATAGCTTTTAGGACAAGGAGAACCTGCAGCTATGAATATCCATAAAAATTCTGTTCAGCAAAGATGATATGGGGGTGAATTTTTGAGGATTATTATGGAGTTTTAGAAGATCTACATGACATTTCTCTGCAACCATAATTGGGGGTGGCCTAGCTGGAGTTCCCAGGCTTCTCTTCTTTGCATGGTTATTGGTTCTCTGTACACAACACTAGAAGAAGCCTGTAACAGTCCCTGTGATTGTGCAAATCTATTCTTAAAATCTTGATAGTTTTGATGCATATTTTGAAGCCCAGGATTTCCATGGTTTGAATTTTTTTCAACCTTAAGAACCATACAAAATAAATTCTAAAAGACCACTTTTAATGCTATTATATGCTTAATATTGCTTGTAGGAGAGTGATGCTTCATATGTCTTATTTGACTTGGTTTTAGAAGAAGTGCTTTTGTGATCTATGGTTCAATATTTTTACTTTCGTGGTTTGTGTTCAAGTAGAGAACTGGTTTACTTATTTGGGTGGCCACATATTTACTGCAATTCTTGTGTTTCATGGATTCCTTGTGTCACCTTTTCATCTGTTAAACTTTCACCTAATAACTTTCCAGGACCTACCCCAAGCTAGAGTAGTTAGGAGGGAAAGTAAAATTAATCATTTTCAGATTATTTTTGCACGCTGTACATATTTGACATGGTATCTTGGTTTGCATGTGACAGTATAAAGTAGATAATGAGTTCATGGGCTTCAATGGTTTACACTTTTGGAAACTAGTTACATTTGTGCAAAACTTTGGGTACAAAATCAGGTATTTCCAATTGAAAAAGCATCCCTGGGCCATGAGGCTCTCCACTTTGCAAGGTTTAGGGGAGCATTGTCAAATGTATGCAGCCATATCCCTTCTTTGTAGAGAGGCTGTACCTATGACTGGAATTGCTATCTTCTGGCCACAAAAGTCAACACTTACCACTGGTTTTTCCAATTGACAAATCTTGATCAACACTTGATTATTGATATATGTACTTAACTTGAAGATGCTTTTTGATAAGTCAATCCTTACTAGATAGTCTATCAAAAGCAAAATCTAACCAGCACTGGAATCAGCGTGGGCTGAGTTTAACTTTTCCCTGTGAAACTTGAGTTGCTAAGCAAGTCCCAAACTCAAGCACTTTGCTTTTCACTTATTTGCAAACCCATTTGCACCTAGTAGCCTCTTGAAAGGAGGAAGAGAAGTTTTATTTTTGTTAGATGATCTTTAAGCTAGAAAGAGAACAGAAGCTTTGTTTTGGTTAGATGAGTTTAAATAAGGATTAAATATAGGTATGTCTGCAAACTGTATGGTTCAGTTGGCCTTTTTTTTTGAGCTGAAACTGGAGGATTCGGTTTTCTGGTTTCCCAAAATGAAACTGAAGCAAAGTGTTTGAAAAACCAAACTGAACCAAAACCAAATAGACTGGTTTGGTTCGGTTTGTTTCTTTGGTTTTTGAAATTTAAAAAGGAATCCAAATGAAAACAAATTCTATTATAGGCAAAGGTTCTACTTGCATTAAAAAGTTTCATTTCCTAACAACATTAAATCACTTATTCACTAGTAATAAATCTAGTAAAATAATACCACAAAAATAGTCCATTAGGTTTATTAGGAGTAAACTACCCTAACATCAGTTCAGTTTTGTTGCTTTTTTTGACCTCCCAAAACAAAAACTGAACAGAAGGGCTTGGTTTTCTTTCAGAGTGAACTGAAATTGAACTGACTTTTACATGAACTGAACCAAACTGAACCGGATACCTTGATCTCTCTCTCTCTCTCTCTCTCTCCCTATATATATATATATATATTTATTTATTTATTTGTTTTGGCTTTGGTTCCGACTTGCAGCCCTAAGTGCAGGAATGATCCCTCAACTCTACCCAAACGTTCTTTTTGTCCTTTTACTTAGTGTTCAATTTGGTTCCTCAACTTCTATTTATGATGAAATAAGGACATATTGCTGATCTCCACTAAGATGCCTTCTAAAATTAAATTACATGGCTATTTTTACCTTTGTTGATGCCACGTGGACTAAGAAAAAAGAAGAGAAAGCCAGCTCAGTTTTTTTCTTTTATGAAAAAGGAAATCAAAAAAATCAATCCTTGTCGTCACCAACCCACCCATTGGCACATGAACCTTGACATTGCTTGAGTACGGTCGAACCTTTGCATCTCTCTCTCTCTCTTCTCTCTTTCTATCTCACTCTAAACTTCTTTCTCATCTCCCATCTCTCTCTCATTCACTATCTTTCCTTTTTCTTTTGGAGCCACCATTTTTGATCCTCCACAGGTCTCTGGAAATCTCACAATCAAAACCCTAATTTCTCAGTTTATATTAAGAAATGCCTTTGGTCATCTAAGCCTTGGTGTATGTCTACTAGATTGTTGTATTTTTTATTTGGTTTTCTCGCCGTCAATTGATTCTTGAATCTGATTTATGGATGTCTGGATCATTTTGAGATTTAGCAGCATGATAGCCACACCAGATTTCAATAGCAAAATTGGGCAATAGCAGTATTTCATCAACTACAAACAATATTACAATAGAATAATTACAATGAAAAGAGAACAAAATAGAATGAAGAAAACAAGAAAGAGAGAGAGAGAGAGAGAGAGAGAGAGAGAGAGAGAGAGAGAGAGAGAGAGAGATGGAGGTTATGAAATTCAAAGAAGGAAGAGAGGAAAACTTAAGATCATTCTTTACACATGACAACAACAGTAGTTGAGCCTTTTATGACCACTTCCAACAACTAATTTGCCGTACTAGTGAGGTTATTTAACAAATTTAACATACTGAATATGAGCGTGCTTGAAGCATTGTGTGACTCCCACGGCCCACTTCTGACTGAATTTTCGATGTGTATCAATGTGTGCTTGAGATGATGACGAGCTCTGTTCTCCCTTTCAACTTCACATTTGTTCTTATTGACCCAAAATTGATTTATTATAGCACACATTGTGGATTCTGAGATTCAATGGTGGGATCTTTCTTGTTTATGACATGGGTTTTGAGGAGGCTCTTTCTTTTTGATTTGTGAAGTGGGTTTGATGGGCTGTTTTGTCAGAGCAATCAGAGCCTTAGAGGTGGTGTTGTAGCCATGGCTGCTCCTGGGTTTGTCCAGAAATTGGAGGAAGAGTGGCAAGCTATTCTGTTGCCAAAGAAATTTCAGGAATCTCAAGAACTCTTTATGTTCTTAACTGCTATGCACTTGAGTTCAATTTTCAAAGCAATTGGGAAAGATCTGAATTGGCCTAGACCTGAGTCTCACACAGTTTTTGTGGATTTATCTATATTGATCTGTTTCTCAATTTTGATAGATGTGTTGTGTAATTTTCACTTTTCCAAGTGAAAGGCATTCTGAACTGCGCAGTTGAGAAATTAGGGCATATAATAGTTGGAGGCTTTCAATTAAATCAATCCAGATTTGAATGGCTCCTTAGAATTCTGAATACATTGTTTTGTCTTTTTTTCCTTTTGCCTGTAAGACCATTGGGCCATGTCAGTTCTGCCCTTTTTGGCTGTTCAGGTACTGAGAAGGGAATTTTCTGGTGAGGACTTCCAGGACAGTGATGCAAAGGCAGTAGACATCGCCCTTAGGGATTCTTAATTAATTGAAATGTTCATATTTATCTGGATTCATCGATTCATTTTGTAAAGAGAGGGTTTCGATGGCTGGAGGAGGGAAGAAGAATGGGTGACATTGGTGTTCACTCCAACGTGGGTTGTCACCACTGTCTGCACTTTTCATTTTCAGCATTTCCGTCACTGTTGAATGCCTCTGCCACTATGCCAGTAAGTGGTATGGATTGCTGAGGAGCAGATGGCACAAATTTTATTTTCTGTTTTTTGTTTAGGTGGAATGCCACATGTGCATTTTTATTATTTTTTGGCCAAGTTACCAACAATATTCAGACAGATATTTCAAATTCATTGGATTGTTGATGGAAATCTGACTGGTGTTCTTAGTTTTCCTTGACCAATAATGGTAGTTGAGGGACCTAATTGAACACATAAATAATAAGGGACCAAAGTGAACATTTGGTTAGAGTTGAAGGACCATTCCTATACTTAATTCCTTTTAAATAATCAACATTTTGCAGTCTCCACCTGTTGACGTAGACCAAAACTCAACCATGTAAATCTTCATGTTTAAATTTATTTATTTGTTCCACTATTTATTTATCAAGAAAATTCAACTATCTTAAGGCAACCAGTTTTACAAAAGACTGCTAAAGGTTACTGTGGCCAGCCAATAATTTACTGTGGTCAGTTAATAATTTACCATAGCTAGCTAATAAGCTATTGCAAATGGGGGTCTGGATGATGTGGACGGTCCATGCATCTTAGGAAAATAAAATTTTTTAAAAACATGAATGCATTAATTTCTAATATATATAAACTCTTAGTACATCCAGAATCGCAATTATTCCAACTTTTCAGCTTGCATCAAAGAGTTTAAAAGGGTCCAAGCTTAGTAATATGCTTGTACCCGGTACTCATTCTGGAGCTTTTGTATTGTACTATGGTGAAGTTATTGGTATGAATGGGTCATGCACGTTGGAGAATTAATGTATTCTCATCCAAGTAGTGACAATCTCAGGATTTCAAGTTTGAATCAACAATAACTTTTGATTTACTAAATTTATAAATGGAATATAGATCCTATGATATGTGGCCTGAAAATAACTAGTATTGGGGCCTGTGCTCTGCATGGTATCAGATACAGTGGGGCCTGTGCTCTGCATGAGATATCAAGTATAAATGTAAAAATATATAGATTTGGTGTGATTAAAAAAAAAAAAAAAAGAGAACACATCACATCACTTACACATGGAAATCATTTGAGCTGACAAATTGCAGAAAAGTTTTACCAGCTTTAATATATATGTGTGTGTTTGTGTTGACTGAAGAACTTTCTTAAGGAGTGTACAGAAAGGTGGTTGCTTTTCAGTTGCTATTTTTAATATTCTTTTGCATACAAAAGCATTTTAGACTGGCTTCCTTCAATTGAAATTATTGAACTAGTATATAACTTCATGTTATTTGCATTTTTAGATGAAATGGAGAGATTAGGAATTGCTTAAATCTTTATATGGCACCCATGGGAACATTGGAGTATTAGTTTATGGCATTTCAGTTCAGGTTTGAAAAGTGTTCAATTTTTTGATATGTTATCCACTAATTAAATGGAAGCTTTTGTATTTTGGCAATTTAAATATATTTAAGTCATGAGATATTGGGTGCTCACTTGACATGATTGCTTTTTTCTTTCTCTTCCTGTTCTTTGACTTAAATAGAAAAATGGGTCTTATTTGGGTGGATGTTGGAGTTAGAAACAAATTTCTAAAGGTCATCTTTACTCTTCAGGAATTTAATTGCCAGTTGTTAGGGATTCCTTCAAATCTATGTGAGGCCCATGTGATGACAAAATTCAAGAGAGAGTATAAAACTACAGCACTTTGTCACTTTCTTTTTATTTTGTGTCTGCCTGCATTTTATGTTATTTTATTTTTATCTTTTTTTTTTGGGGGTGACAAAGGAATTAAGCCCTTGGGGAGGGGGAAATGCCTTCCTAATTGTGCTGAGTCCCTAAATTGTATGTATGCTATTTAAGAAACCTAATTCTTTGGAGAGTGCAACTTACTGAACAATAAAGACCTAAAATTTGTGCGAGGCCTTGTAAGTACCCCTATTTCTACACTGGTGGGAACTGTGAAACTTCATAAACCCTTTTTTGTTTGTTAGGATTTGTTTCTGTTTATTATGCCTATGTAATTTCTCTGTGATGCCTTGATCATCTCTTTCATGATCAACGTCATTTCTAACTTCTTCTCTTGAGATTGCCATTGTTCTGAAGTGCTGTGACCCTATAATGAAATTTGTTTAATCCCTATATCCACAAATCTTTTCTGTCTCCATAGAAGAATGGTGCCCGAAACCAAGAAGTCCAACCAACACGTTGTTCTTCTGTAGCTAATACCAAGAACCACTTCTGAACAGTTCTTTTGTCTTTCAAATTATATTTTCTACAAAATTTGGACTTCATAATTTTCATACTTTGTTTATTAAATCATTTGAGCATAGGCCTTTTTAAAATAGTTGATTCCACTTTTATAAGTTTCTGGTTTAATATTAAGATATATCTTAATTTTATGGACACTTTTCAGGAATTATTGGCACGGTCTCATGGCTCACAGTGTGGATTTTGCACTCCTGGTTTTATTATGTCAATGTATGCACTATTAAGGTCAAGTCAAACTCCACCTTGTGAAGAGCAGATTGAAGAAAGCCTTGCCGGAAATTTGTGTCGATGCACTGGATACAGACCAATTGTTGATGCATTTCGAGTTTTTGCAAAAACTAATGATAAAGTATATAGTAATGCACCTTTAAATAGCACCCAAAGCAGTGAGTTTGTTTGCCCTTCTACTGGAAAGCCATGCTTTTGTGTATCTAAAACTTTCAGCAAAGAAAAGAACTGTGGACAAGAACAGCTTGTGGCAATTGTTATGAGCCTATCTCATACAGTGAGATTGATGGAAGTAAATACATTGAAAAGGAGCTTATTTTTCCTCCAGAGCTATTATTACGGAAATCGACATATCTAAGTTTGAGCGGATTTGGTGGCTTAAGTGGTACAGACCTATTCGGCTTCAACAAGTACTAGATTTAAAAGCAAGATATCCAGATGCAAAGTTGGTCATAGGCAATACTGAGATAGGAATTGAAATGAGGTTAAAAGGACTTCAGTACCAAGCTTTGATCTGTGTTGCTTTTGTACCTGAACTAAATAAATTGAATTTGAAAGAGGATGGTTTGGAGATAGGTGCTGCAGTGAAATTGGCAGAACTTCAGAAAGCCTTTAGAAAGGTAGTAAAGGAGCGTGCTGCTTATGAGACTTCATCTTGCAATGCCTTCATTGAGCAGATAAAATGGTTTGCTGGCACTCAGATAAAAAATGTTGCATCTGTTGGTGGGAATATCTGTACAGCCAGTCCTATATCGGACTTGAACCCTCTCTGGATGGCTGCAGGAGCAAAATTTGAAATTATTGATTGCAAAGGAAACATTAGAACAATTGCTGCTGAAAATTTCTTCCTTGGTTATCGCAAAGTTGATCTAGCAAGTAATGAAATACTACTCTCTGTCTTTTTACCCTGGACCAGGCCATTTGAATTTGTGAAAGAATTTAAACAGGCACATCGAAGGGATGATGATATTGCGCTTGTAAATGCTGGAATGCGTGTTTGTCTTGAGGAAAGGAATGAAAAATGGGTGGTTTCAGACGCATCAATTGTGTATGGTGGGGTTGCTCCTTTTTCTCTTTCTGCCACCAAAACAAAAAATTATCTTATTTCCAAGGCTTGGAACCGTGAGCTTTTGCAGGGTGCTTTAGAAGTCTTGCAAAAGGACATTTTGCTCAAGGAAGATGCACCTGGTGGTATGGTGGAGTTTCGGAGATCTTTAACTCTCAGTTTCTTCTTCAAATTTTTCCTCTGGGTATCTCATCAAATGGAAGGGAAATCATCTTCCTTAGAGGGTGTACCTTTGACTCATTTATCAGCTGTGCAATATCTTAATCGACCATCTCTTATTGGAAGCCAGGACTATGATATTGTAAAACAAGGGACAGCTGTGGGTTCTCCTGAGATTCATCTTTCATCAAGACTTCAGGTTGGGACCTTCTCTTTCTATTTATCTATCTGTCTATAAATATGAAATTCATTGAATCCAGGTTAGGGAATTCTTTATCAATTTCTCTGTCATCCTTGCTGCAAATTCTTGGTGCTTTTTCAATAATATCCTTTTCCAGTTGGTAATATGAAAGATTTCTAGGAAATGATCAGATGTTCTGCACATTGATAATAATGTTTCTTTATGTATAAATATGAAAAAGAATATTTCCTTAAAAATTATCTGTCATTTTGTTAAGTTTTCAATAATTTACCTCATGAGGTACTCTCCAATTTTCAGAAATTTTGAGGTTCTTATTGTTGCTTTTTTTTATAAATAAGCAAATTATGAGGAAAAAATTGATTGGTTAAATTTTTCATTTTTATTTTAAGAAATGAAAGTCAGTCTAGAATTTGAAGCATTCAACAAAATTTGTAAATTGGAGTCTATCAGTACAAGCTGGTTGGTAAGGCTAATAAGCCCTGCCTAACTTAATGATTGCATTTTTGAGGCAAGTAAAGAAGGTAGAGATTATACTGTGGTACACCTAGATGGAAGTACTGCGGATACTTTTGGAGTTTGTGATTGTTGTATCCCTAATTATAAAATGAACGGGGTAAACAAGCAAAGAATCTATTCAGGGGAAGTGGCATATAAAATAGGAAATGAAAGTGATGTGTCTAACTGACCACTTGTAAGGGCTGAGCTTGTAACTGACCAGTCTCTGTGATTTGATTGCTTATTTGAAGGCAGGCTTGGACTCTTTTCCCTGGGCTAGGCAATGAACTTGTGTAGTTACTCGTATTCTTCTCCATATGTATTCTTTTACTTCCAAAATTTAAATGCCATTGAATTTTAGTATGAGATAGGAAATGGGATATGATTTTGATTTAAGAGGAATGCTATGGCTTTATGTTCTGCTGATTGCACTCTTCCTGGGACCCAGTCACTGTCTATTAAAGCTTGAGAAAGTGGCACCGCTCTTTGCAGAAGATTAAAATAATTAAGCTATTTTGGCATTTATAGAATAATATATATAAGTTCTTAAATTGTCAGCTTTTGCAATTTAATTGCAAAAAAACATATTTATATATAACTTTTTGGGGAATTCCAAATAATTTGAGTTTTATTTCTTTGTTTATTTTATTTTATGGTAAGTGAGCAAATATATTTTTGTCATTATCATCTGTATGATCTATTTAGGATTTTTATGTTCTTGTTCAAAAGGTTTTAAAATAGAAGTTGATACTTTTCTAAAACAAAGCTGTGAAATAAGAATATTATAGATTTTTATCATAAATAACAAAAAACAATATTCACAAAATTTAAGATAAATAGAAGGGGAACAAAACAACAAATAGGCATTCTAAACAACATTGTTGTTTATAGATGGCTCATATGCAAGAGGAGAATCCATATGTGTAGAACCTGTATATAAATATGGCACTTGTGGCAAACTAGTGAAAAGTCACAATGGCTTGCGATCGATTTGTGATTTATCCTCAATGGTTGTACTTAGTTTGCAGCTAACTCCATGCTGTCCACAGTCTCTGTTTATTTCTTTTCTGCAGACCATAAGTCATTCAACTTTAGATAAAACCAAGAAGAGTGGACATTTGGATAAATGAACCTTTAAGGATTCCTTTTTAGAAAATACTGGTGAAAACAAATCAAGGCTGAAATTCTGATAGATTGATTAATAGTTCCAGAGATGATTTTGGCGTGATCAGATATAGTTGCTAATTATATAGGGAGGACGCATTGAAGAAAAAGTTAAAAAAGAATAAAAAGCAAATACTGAAGTTAAATGCATGGGAACCTGTGGTCCATTTAATTGGAAAAATCACAGCCTTGGTTCTTGTTAAAAGGGAACCATAGAAACCTTTATATGTGTGAATGAGTCAGTGTGTCTACATTGTCCTTTGAATTTGTATTTATAATATCAAGAGATATATAAATAAGAAGAGAGAAAATACAAATAAGGAAAGGGAATAAATGAAAATAAAGGAGAATATTCCTATTGATATACTCTTATCATATATTCCTAATTAATCTATATACATATTTCTACACTCTCCCTTAAGCTGGAGCATGCAAGTAGTATGCACCAAGCTTGTTACATATATATGTAATTTGAGATGCCTTGAGTGACTTAGCAAATATATCTGTTAATTGATCATTAGAATTGACAAAGCTAGTAGCAATGCATCTAGATTGAATCTTTTCTCTGATTAAGCGACAATTCACTTTTATGTGTTTGGTCCTTTCATGAAACACCGGATTAAAGACAATGTGCAAGGTAACTTGATTATCACAGGTCAATTGCATTTGCTTAATATCTCCAAATTTCAATTCTTGGAGTAATTGTTTGAGTTATAGAAGTTCACATGTTGCCATTGCCATTGCATGATATTTTGTTTTTGCGCTTGACTTAGCGATTACATCTTGTTTTTTACTCTTTCAAGCAATCAAGTTGCCTCCAAACATTATGCAATAACCTAAGCTTGATTGCTTATCTAAGGGTGATCTGACCCATTCTACATTTGAGTAGCCAATGATCTGAGATTGACCTTTGTCTTCATAGAGAAGTCCTTGGCCCAGTGCCCTTTTGGTATATCTAAGCATTTGGATTGTAGCAACCCAATGACTATCACATGGAGATTGTAGAAATTAACTAACTACACTTACAACGAAGAAAATGTGAGGTTGAGTGATGGTAAGCTAGTTCAATTTTCCAACAAGTTTCCGATATCGTCTGGGATCGACAAACGCTTCTGCGGTCTTGGTAGGAGTTTGATGTTTGGATTCATAGAAGTGCCTACAGGTTGACAATTTGCCAAGCTAATCCCCTCTAAGATATCAAGAGCATACTTTCGTTGAGAAATAATAATGCCAGTTAAGGACTCAGCCACTTCAATACCAAGGAAATATTTAAGTTGATCCAAATCCTTGGTTTGAAAATGACATAAGAGATGTTGCTTTAATTTATTGATACCTTCTTCATCATCTCCTGTGATAACGATATCGCCTACATAAACCATAAGATAAAATAAAAAATAAAATGATCTGCCTCACTGCGAATTATGCCAAATTGTTGAACTATTGAACTGAATTGCTCAAACCATGCTCATAAAGACTGTTTTAGGCCATAAATTGATTGGTTTAGGTGACATACTAAGCCAGACTCTCTTGGAGCAACAAATCCAGGAGGTTGCTCTGTATAGACTTCTTTTTCGAGCTCACCATGTAAGAAAGCATTCTTGATATCTAAGTAGGCAAAGAGGGCAATGACACATGGCAACCATGGAGAAAAGAAGATGAACAGAGATAATTTTGGCAATAGGAGAGAATGTATCGTCGTAATCTAAGCCGTAAATTTGAGAGTAACCTTTGACCATTAGATGGGCCCTTCAAGTGATCAATCTTCCCATTAGGTCTAACCTTTTTAGTATAAACCCATCGACACCTAACCATGGACTTGCCTGGAGGTAGGGGAACTGGTTCCCAAGTACTATTAGAATGTAAGGCTGCCATTTCATCTAGCATAGTTTGTTGCCATTCAGGATGTGATAAAGTTTCACTTGTACTTTTAGGAATAGAAAAAAAGGACAAGGAGGTGATAAGAGCAAAATAGGGAGAAGAGATGATGGTAACTCAAAAAAGTATAAATAGGATGAGGGTTTCGAGTAGAGCGATTGCCTTTACGAATAGCAATAGGAAGGCTATTAGAAGAAAGGACCTGGAGTGGTAAAGGCATTGGATTTGGGTGAGAATTTGCAGGGACAACAGCTGAAGTGTTAGGGTGCAGTCAACGGTGATAGGTTTTGAAGGGGACAAGACAAAGCAACCTTAGCAGGTGGACTAAGTAAAAGAACTGAAAGAACGTCTGGTGGCAAAGCAAGTTGGGCAGTTTTCGGTGGTGGTGCATGGTGGCATGTGGTGGCTTTGGTGCCGACACTGTTTCAACGGGTTGTTGATCAGAGGTGGGCGACCATGGTGATGAGGTGTGTCATGAAGAAATATACCTCAAAAATATTCCTTTGTTATGATAGTCACGTGAGTAGTGAAGGAAAAAATTTTTTTAGAACTTTAGGGTTTCAAAACCAGGCTTTGATACCATGTTAAAAGGGAACCATAGAAACCCTAATATGTGTGAATGAGTCAGTGTGTCTTCACTTTTCTCTGAATCTGTATTTATAATATTAAGGGATATACAAATGAGGAAAGAGAATATGCAAATGAGGAAAGAGAATAAATGAAAGTAAATGAGAATATTCTTAGTGATATCCTATTGTATATTCCTAATTTACTTATATACATATTTTAACAATTCTACATCAATTAAATGGCATCAAGTGCATCAAAGTCCAACAAACAGTTCTGGAGGGAGGATTATGCAAATTAAGATGGCTAAATGGGAATAAAATGTTTTTGTGTGAAGGGATGAGAGGTCAATAAGTGTAGGAAATTCAATTCATCTTGCCTTTTTTTTTGGGGGGCGGGGGGCGGGGGAGGGTGAGATAGAGAGAGATCACTACTTAAGGAATTTAAAATTTTTTTATACACTCGAGGAGCTGTTGAGGAGGAGGATGGGCTACCGACTTGCTTTGCAACAGGTGTTTATAAAGGTTTTTTGTTCAATCAACTGAAATATGTGAATATATCTCTCTGTTCATCCTATTCTAAGTAGTATATTTCTTGTACAATGCATTCCGCTTCATCTAGTTTTTGGATTGTGCAATCTGGTGCTAGGAATCACTTGTTATGTAGACCTCGTACTTTTTATAGCCTTTAGTTTTCTAAATTTTTTCCTCACATCTTCTTAGCTAATGGATCTGGCACTTTGGCTAGTGGTATAGGTATAACATGTTTGCCCTCCTTGCCTTTTACTCCTTTGTATTCCTTTCTTTCCTTTTAACCTTGTGTCTGTTACTAAGTTAACTAGCCGCTTGCATTGTTCAATCACATTTTTCCTTGACTGTTTTGTTGGTCAGGATTTGAACATATGAAAGGCAATTGACCAAGGATAGCAGTGGAGTTTGGTACCTCAATGCATCACCACTATGGCAATACCTAATATTTGTGCTACTTTTGTTTTCACCCAACAGATTCATTGTCATCTTTGTTGTTCTTTTTTTGTAGAAGTTGAAAGAGATGCTTCCTAGTCTGAATCATGTTTGATATTTAAAATGTGAAACTTGTGAGTCAGGAAAAGGTTATCATGTTCCTTTTCTCCCTGATAGAAGGATCCTTTTTCCTGGTCTATTTTCAGTAGGTTTATTTTGATGTTAATGGTCTTACTCATGTAAAACTCAAAATTGGAATTTTTGTACTTTTTTACCTTGGTGGACGATTATTTTAAAATTATGTGGCTTTAACAAAAGATAATTCTGAATTGTTTTCAATTTTCTCCCTTTTAAGTTGAATTGATCACAATTCAGTTACAGCTGTTTGTATACTTTGGAATGATAATGCCATATAATATTTTTCTATACCTTTTATTGGCTATATGGCTACTAAGGGCATTCTTCATTAGTGTTAGTGTTTTCTCACTCTTGAACAGGATGTGATTGCTAACAGAGGATAGAAAACTGATTTAAATTGTTCATTGCATAATGTTTCAAATAAAAATCTCTAAGCTCTTTTGGGAGATGCAGTCCTTACAACTTTATTAATCAGTCACCCTATGTATATCTGGTTGTTTCTTTTGTTCACCATCTCAATCCTGGGTGTGAGAATTCAATATTTGTGCTATCAAGTGCTTATTTTAGGATATTCTTGTTCTCGTAAAGGCCATTGACACTATAGTCTTACATTGCTTCAGTTCTTCACTTCTGCTGATGTTACATTTTTGATTGTTCTATACATGTATGGTCTCAAATCTTACAAATTCTTTGCCTTGACCAATTCATACCATATCTTTTATTCTTTACTTTGTAACTTCTTTTAGCCCATCTTATCATTTATCTTGTCTAGATTTACATGGCTACACTTGTCATTGTCAACCTACCTTTAAAGTGGTTGTCTCCATCAGTGGATTTAGGTGCTTTGCTGACCTCTTCTTTGTCATCCAATCCACCACCTGATGACCCAATCTTCATAGAGTTCTTCAGAATAGTATATGATGTTGTACTCTCAATGCTATTTCTAATTTTGTGTCTTATGATCATTTTTCATCTAGTTCATTCTTTCTTTATGTCTTTGATTTCTGCTCTCATTTCTAAGAATATTGATGATGCCTTTATCTTCCAACTTGAAGAGCTACTGTGGAACTCTATGAAAGATGAAGTGCATGATTTGCAACAAAATGATACTTTGGAACTTGTTTGTCTTTGTGTTAGTAGATTGTTGGTTAGATGCCAATAGTTTGTATGTTTCAAGCGAACAAGATGGCCTGGTTAAAACTGATCTTCAATGCCTCAAATGCATGTCAAAAGTTATATTCAAGTTTATGTTGCAAATTTCTTGGATGCCTTTTCTCCTTTGGCAGAAATTGTTTTGATGCCTCTGACCTCTAGAAAAATTGGGCATAAAGATTATTTATTTATTTATTTTTGTTGCATCAGAACTTGGTTCAAGAAGATTATATGAACCAATACAAGAGTGTTTTTTATTTATTTATTTTTTTTATTATTATTTTTTTAAATATAACTTAATGGTAGTTGGTTTGTCACTTGGAAAAAAAACCACAGTTTCCTAGAGCTTGGTTTGGTAGATTTGGTGAACTCATGATTGAGTTTGGGATTTAGAGAAGTAGAGAAATAGAAAGACCACTTTGTCTTTTTACTTGTACTGGCAACATGTTCTTGATTGTTGATATGTTGATATTGTTAGTTTATTTAATGATTGCAATGAAATGTAGTATTTAATAGTTTCTCTAACTAAGAATTTGGGGCAGTCGAAATATTTCATGGCTATTGAAGTTGTTAGCTCAAATCTGGGATTATCTCTGTTTGCAATACTGTCTCTGGTAAGATTATTGGGGTCTAGATCCATAGAAACTCGTATGGACCATAACACTATTTGCACGAAGTGTTCAACATATCATGGTGACTTGCTATCAGATCTTGAGAATGCAGAAACAAATTGGATTTAATAGTGTACTATTTAATAGTTGCCAGTTGGTGATATTTCTTTTGCAATCAATGTAGTCAGTTTGTATTTGGCTCTCCTTGAACTAGTCAATAGGACACAATCATAAGAATTATGATAAACTGTTGTTTTAAGTTAATGAAGATTAGCCTGGAGATCCTATTTATATGAGATCAATTATTGGTTATTGGCTTCTTGTTGGTGGTAACTTAATGTCTAGGAAGAGCAAGCAACGACCAGTTGTGTCCTAATAATCAAGTGTTCAATTTAAGTCTGTAGCTATGGCTCATGCTCCTTGTGAATTAATGTGGTTGAAGCACCACTTTAAAGAGCTTGGCCTTGCACACTTAATAGCTTATGGATGTTATATATGACTACAGGGCAACAATAATATATTATTGCCATCCTAGTGTTTATTGGGCAAACCAAATCATTGGGGTTGTCATATAATTTGAGAAATACTCTTTGCAAGATGAGATTTGAATGGTTCAACCAAGATTTGTGATCAATTAGTAAATTTATTCAACAAACTTTTGGGGGGTTAAATAAAAAATAGTATGCTACATTTGTAACAAGGTAGGACTATATGTGATATATGCTCTAGGCTCTTGCTTGAGGGTGAGAGTTTAGAATATTAAGATTGTTGAGTTATTAGGTTAAAGGGTGTTTCAGCTTTGGTTTTGCCCTATCTTTCTCTGATTTTGTCTTCTCTCTCCCTTTTCTCGTAAACTTTGTTGTTAATGTCCTATTGATACTCCATCATCTGGGATAAAAAGTTACTCAGTCTCTGAATGTTGGTCCTCTATAACTAATTAATTTCTCTTATGTTTTCCTTTTGGATACCCTGAAAGTTCTAGAGCCAAAAGGAGTAGGAGATGGTTTTGAAATGAAAAACGTCCTTGAGTGGTGTTGATACTCAAACCATAGGGTTAGAAGAACTGTAGATCCAAGACAGGTTTTGTTCCTGAAAATTTTAAAAGCTAGAGGATAACTGTTGCTCTTTAGTATTGGTATGCATTACTTCATTGCCCGATTGTTTTGGATTTTTAAATTTTGTATATTTAACTGCTAGAAGTTGATGCGAACTTTCAGGTTAAGTTTGGTAGAGATTGATGATAGCTGATAGGAGGTTGTGAGTTTTGAAGCCTGCCCTTTAAGTAATGTTTAAATTGTTAATGAAAAAGAGGAAGAATAAGGAAAGAGGAAGAATAAGGAGAGTTA
Organism: Thlaspi arvense; assembly: GCA_911865555.2. Taxonomy (NCBI): domain Eukaryota; kingdom Viridiplantae; phylum Streptophyta; class Magnoliopsida; order Brassicales; family Brassicaceae; genus Thlaspi; species Thlaspi arvense. The sequence goes on along the minus strand of CAJVSB020000931.1, from coordinate 3,708 downwards.
GTGGCAGAGGAATTTAGGATACTTTAGACTTCTGTGGTAAAGCTACATTTCAGAGTTCAGATTACTTGGTTCATCTATGTTGAAGTAAATGACAACAGAGTTAATAGTGGATTATCAGCCTTTTGCTATTGCTCAAGGGGCTGAGACTTCATTTTAGCATTTATATTCCCTCTTAGTAACATGATCCTTGAAACCATTCGGGTTGATTGAGAAATTGTCTGGTAATAACAAAAGATGATTGAAGTTCTCAGCTTTTCAAAATTAGTAGTTGTATATCACCATTTAGTCAAATAGCAATGGAACCCAATTACCATCTGTTTTCCTTTGGAAATGATGCTCTCATGGATTTATGACCCCAATCACCACGTGTATAGAGATCAACAACAAATAGATCTGATTATGAACAAATGGATTGCAGATTTTTACTCATATTCAACTTTTATGTTGCTGGGTTTGTATCTTATAGTTACTCTTTGTAGAGTTGATTCTAGTTGGCATTTAATGGTTGTAAATCTTGACTATTTAGAAGAAAAATGTATTCATAAATGAGGGATGTAAGCAAATTATGATTATATTTCATAAATATGATGTATTCATTGTTGTAAAATGTATATTATTATTACTGTTGTTGTTGATGTTATTGTGTGTACAACAGAAATTAGGGAAGGGAATTCAACTTGCCTCCAGTGTGGCTTAAATCCCTATCCTCTAACTTGGTGAGGTGGGTTAATTACCATTTAGCCCTTGGTCATAATCATAAAGTGATATGCTGTTATCTGCACAAGTATATATTCATAATAAGCATTAACACATGGCCTTTTTTGTACATTATAATATGCATCTATGTAAACCTTTTGGGGGTGTTCTGGTGTTATTAGCCAACAATATGCTACTACTAGTTGTGTTGAATCATTTTCTTTTTGTTGAGAAGAATAATTTTGAGCTTTTGTCTGACGTTGGTTCTCTTTCCAGGTTACTGGCGAGGCAGAATATACTGATGACACACCAATTGCCTCCTGATGGTTTATATGGTGCTTTGGTGTTGAGTCAAAAAGCTCATGCTCGTATACTTTCCATAGATGATTCTGAATCTCAGTCTTCACCTGGGTTTGTGGAATTTTTTTTTCCAAAGATGTCCCTGGTGATAATATGATTGGCCCAGTTGTTTCTGATGAGGAATTATTTGCCACAGAATTTGTCACCTGTGTAGGACAGGTAAACCTTTCGGTTAAATATTCCCAATTTGCTAGATTTCCTGTGAAACATAAAATACTGATCCCTTGGAAGTAGCCTTGTTTTAGAGAATTTGTCATTCACTTTGGTACATATACATGTCTCTTACATGCTCACATGTAACAAATGGAGGCACATATAATACTATCAAATCCTCAGCCAGAATATACTAAATGCCATTCAAGATGTCCTTTAGAAAATGTTATATTGGTTTCTCTCTCTCGCCTCCCCCCCCCCTCCCCAGTCAACATGGATGGTTTTGCTATGCAGGTTATTGTGTGGTTGTTGCTGATACCCACCAGCATGCAAAACTAGCTGCGAGGAAGGTTCATGTTGAGTATGAGGAGCTCCCAGCAATCTTGTCAATACAGGATGCCTTGAAATCTAACTCTTTTCATCCTAATACAGAAAAATGTTTAAGAAAAGGAGATGTAGATCTTTGTTTTCAATCAGGTGAATGTGACCACATCATTGAGGGTGAGGTTCAAGTAGGAGGTCAGGAGCACTTCTATTTAGAGCCACAAAGTAGTTTAGTGTGGACTTTGGATGGTGGAATGAGGTTCATATGATTTCTTCCACTCAAGTGAGTTTCTCTGCTTGAATGTTTTAAATTATTCTACTTTCCTGCTGAAATTATCTGAACAAATATAACTTGGACTTATTCTGATATGGAAATTGTCTCTTTTGTTCCTTGCGGTTGATTAGCAAGAGTTTGTCAAGTGGGATTAATAAATAACTTCATGTTATATGCATTAAATTTATAATCATGAGAACATGAATTCATATTAGATAATTAATTCAATGCCGTATCTTGAATAAAGCAACCAGTAATTGATATCAAGGATTAATTTAGCAAATTTGCCTTTTATTTTCAAATATCTACAGATTTGGAGGATCCAACATATTGTATCTCTTACCAAAGAGAGCCAATTAATTCATATATGAATACATTTTTACTGGCCTGTAATTGCTCTAGAAGTGGGTCACAGGTGAAGTATGTATAAACTTAAAAGTAATCAGTGGTGGAATGGAATATTTACCATTTATTTGTGAAATTAATAGGTAATTCAATACAACAAGTTTTTGTCAACATTTTTGGAAAATTCCAAATGTAGAGGGCTTCACTTTGAGCTTTGCCAATCCTTAGTAGTATACATTTTTAATGAGATGTGCTTTCACATTCTCTTTATCTGAAATGGCTGGGAAAGAAAGGTTCCTTCTTTTGAGTAAGGGTACTCCTGGGGACGAATCACACCATTGGTGGTCATTTTCACTTTCTTCTTTTTATTTATGGCAGAATTAGGAGAATTACCCATTTTACTGGTTATAGTTTTGAGGTCTCTGTAATGCCCTTCTTAGAATCCATATCCTTTTTACTGAAAAGTTCCCTCTAGCCTTCTACTCCTCTAACAAGAGTGAAGGCTTCAGCAAGGTCTGGAATGGTTTCTGGTTTAGAACATGGTCACACACCTATTTATATTCAGATTTGAGGTCAAATAAAAATTGGAACACTCTCTCTTGCTCAACCATTGCGTTCAACTTCATTGTATCTTCACATTATGTCATATCAAGTTTAGTAAAGAGCTCTGAAAGTTTGTTTTGGTACTCCGTCATATTGAAAATTCCCAATTTTGTCTTGAAAATTCACCTCTTAATTTGAAACATTTGAGAAGTAAAACCTAATTTTGAATAGATTTTGTTAAACTGCCATCCAAATATCTTTAGCAGTTGGTAGTAACAAATATACCTTGCCTATTTCAAGTTGCATAAAACGTAGAAGCCGTGACATTATAGTGGCATTCCCAATCTCCTAGGTCTCATATGACTTACTTATCATCCTCTGATGGAGGATTCGTAGTACTCTTCACATATTTGAATTTTCCTTTACTAATCAAAAATATTTTGAGGGATTGAGTCTGATAACAGACGTAATAGATAATTAGGGTTTGGGAGTAATTGTCTGTCTTCTCCTGATTGATATCTCGTTTATTTATAATGAATAGATACATTGAATCTTGACACTTATAGTATATTTTTCTATTTACAATATAACTACCTTACGTAACCTTTAACAATCCCCTCAAGTTGCAATATATATATCACATGCTCGAAACTTGTTACAAAAATATTTCATTTTAACTCTATTTAGTGCTTTGGTGAATAAGTTAGCTAATTGGTCATTAGACTGAACATGGGAGATGCTAACATTATTTTGCAACACTTTTTCTTGCAACAAAATGACAATCCACCTCAATGTGCTTTATTCTTTTTTGAAACACTGGATTGTTTGTTAATGAATTGCAATTTGGTTGTCACACACTAATTTGCATTGGTTCTATTTGAATTAATCCAGTTCTTCCAAAATATGTTTCATCCAGATTAATTCACAAGTAGTATATGCCATGGATTGATATTTAGTTTCAGCACTTGATCTTGATACAACATTTTTCTTTTTACTTTTCCATGAGATTAAAA